>JAUKPP010035528.1:0-17223 GCA_032273245.1 Phyllaplysia taylori | reverse complement strand
GTCATCAACAAAAGGAAACAAAGAGAGAGCTGAGTGTTACGTTATTTCTCTGATGTCATCAACAAAAGGAAACAAAGAGAGAGCTGAGTGTTACGTTATTTCTCTGATGTCATCAACAAAAGGAAACAAAGCCAGAGACAAGTGAGGAGTGTGGGGTCAGACTTACTACTGCCGAAACTAAGAGCACTAAGTGCGCTAAGTCGTTTCCCTTCTGGGGACGAAAAGGTCAAGAGAGAGGTCGAGAGGTCAGCATAAAACTGTCCACATAAACTTTTGGTGAGGTGCTGTACACAGCTAGTGATTAATTAGACATCATCATCATCACAACATTGACATTTCCACACTCGTTCTAGTTTCTCTCAAGTCTGGAAGCAAAAACATGTACATGTCTGATATATCAAGCAAAACTCAACCACAAGGCATTTTAGTCTTAATACAAAGGAGGTGCCAATTGGCTTAGAAATCCATCCTGACATTCAGTTATTCTGCCCCATAAGCTGCTCAATTGCTACAGATGGGCACAAGCTTGGGTCAGAAATCTGAAGTTTGGGATATTTCCAGACAATTGTCACCTCCGAGATGTCCCTGCAGATACATGCAAGTGCGATCAAGCACACTGAGGTGGTCAACAAAAGATTCATACTCAAATATAACTATATCTATACACACTGTATAAAGTGACTGAACAACGAATAACATTAATTTTGTTCTTGTTGACAAACTGAGAGGCAACTTGACACATCTACTAAGGTCACTTGTTGTGTTCATGAGTTTTCTAATCTTGTCAAATTGTGTGAGTGGATAGTCAGACTCTCAGTCTCTGAGTGGTTTCTTTTGTGTGTTTCGAGAATCATGCATATATACGACAGTGGAACACTGTAGGTGTTGACACGAAGAAATAAACAAGGGTAAAACTCTCTGACTGATCCTTTTCTCTAACCATAGACCCTTGAGTTAGACCAAATTATCTTTGAAACAAATTGTTCTGAAATACTAGTTTTCCACTGTGACTTTCGTAATTCTCTAATCACAGACTCTTGAGGTGGACTAAACTTTTTCTTGAATAAACTGTGTTGGAATACATGGACTAGTCTTTCACTGTGACTTTGGTGTTATGGGATAACAAGTCTGTGATCACTGAGGCTTCATGCACTGCGTGTGTTGTTCAGACATAGTAACATTTCTCCTTGTCCTACCACAATTTCCGTCCATCAAGCTGAGTCACTGAGGCTCATTCAAGTATTTTCTTGCAAAACTCAAGTTATACAAAATAAAAGGAAAAACAAAAGAGGTGCTCCTCAAAAAGCAACAACAAAAAAGGAGGGCTGCAAATCTTTAGAAGTTGAAATCTCTGTCTTTTGTGACTTGCTATTTTTCTCAACCTCCAAACTTCAGAATGATGATAAATTTATTTCCACATCATCATTAACTTTATTGTCTTTATCAATTCTACCATGAGTAATTTTTCTGATAACAACCACATGTCAAATTGACAATAAAATAATAGAATCTTCATGATTTTATTTTTATCCTTGTTGTTATTCCATGATCAATCTGCATCATGATGTTGCTGGCTCCATGCAGGTTATACAAGGGCGTGGTGTGTCATGGTTCATGCTGTGGTGTTTTAGTCACCTGAGAGAACACGGCTGAGCGCCTCGACAATCTCGCTGGTTAAACAATACATGGCAGTTATCAGATGGGAAAATTAAGGTGTCAGTGGACTAAATTAGGTTGAGGTTATTAGTCACATGCATATCATAATCTTCAGTCACATGCTTTGATGTTTCTTAACTACTTTAAAACTTTTTTTGTCTACATTTTTAATGTAGAAAAGTGAGATTGCCCAAACCCCATTTTCATCGTTTCATTATTATTAATAATGAATTAATGAAATAGTTATTCTTCAGCTATTGACAAGACTTCCAAATCACCTCTACGCCCCCATCTCAAATGTTCATAACAAATCTGCCTTCCTTGTCAAGAAGGAATAGGAAGATTCAGCATTGTTTGAGATCAAATAATATCAGATATCTTTATGAATGTGTGTGTGCAAGTAGATATTGGCCTAGGGCTGGCTAAGAGAGTAGAGCTGTCCTCTTTCTGTATAAATAAAAATAAAAAGGTTGTAATGGTAGAAACTTAAAAACTTTTATGACAAAATTCAAGCACACGAACAGCAAAAAATACACAAAGCTCAAATATTATGTTTTTGGGGTCGGGCCAAAACTCAAAACATCAAAAGCAGGGGGCGGACTCCATGCTGGCGGTGAGCTGAAATTAAAAATTTGTTTTAAAACGAGAAGCGAACAGCAAACACTCCACGACACTGGGGGCGACAAGAGCAACTACACCACCGAGCCGACCAAACTGAAGATAACAACCATCACGATGCCGCACAACATTCCAGGCCCATCAAACAGCCACCACTACAGGCCGGCTGACCCCGTGGTCAGCCATTGACTGACCAGGCGGGGGTGACACTTACGAGTCTGTATTTTCTGTCCCTCGTAATAAGGTAGATAGACATGCTGCTCGGAGATTGGTTTCCCAAAGATGGGAGACTGAGGCAAGAAGTCGTCCACTGGAGAGCCCGCAGCGAGGAGGAAGATACAAGAGAGTAATTCTTCAGTACTACATCGACACGGGGACAGTGGGGGGACTTTGTACTCTGCGTTTATCGATGTCGGGTATCATAGACACGGGGACGGTGGGGGGACTTTGTACTCTGCGTTTATCGATGTCGGGTATCATAGACACGGGGACGGTGGGGGGGACTTTGTACAAACTACAACCCTGTGTTCATCACGTGTCGGGTATCATAGACACGGGGACGGTGGGGGGACTTTGTACAAACTACAACCCTGTGCACATCAAGTGTCGTGTATCATAGACACGGGGACGGTGGGGGGCTTTGTACAAACTACAACCCTGTGCACATCAAGTGTCGGGTATCAGCCTCTCTCATTATGCCAACAGCCTGGGCTGAAATCTTCCTCAATCGTCTTGTTGTTTCATCCTCCAGCAAGTTCAGAGGTCAACACCAATTTGACAAAATGTCTTCCTCTAGCCTACATTTACTATAGCCCCGTCTTTGCTTTCTAAACAGAACAAAAAGACAGCGAACTGGGGAGAACATGACCCTCATGAGTTAACTTCTCATGTTTTCACCATCATGACTCAACTTCTCATGTTTTCACCCTCATGACTCAACTTCTCATGTTTTCACCCTCATGACTCAACTTCTCATGTTTTCACCCTCATGACTCAACTTCTCATGTCTTCAGCTAACTTTTCCTGTCTGGAGCTCTGCGAAAAGTTAATCTGTTCATCTTTATTGCAGATCCAATGGTGGATCATTTTCTCCCTGGCTTGACAAAAGTCTCCCTCATCACGCGGAGATTGTCGCCAAACCTGATGTAAGGCCTGGGCCCATGCTAGTACAGCTTATGTCAAAGTATGTCGCAGGGGATAGATGAATTTGAGCCTATTCAGCACACAAATGTAAAGGTGTTTCTTTGGGGGGGGAGGTGGGTATACAACTGCTCAACTTTAAAAACCTCGACCCCCACCCTAAAATCTTAGAGCAAATACTCCAGACTCTACTGAATCAGCTCCCAAAGCATGGACAGAAATCATAAGGTTTGGGTTCAAGTCCCGCAGGTCCAGTGAGTCCAGCCTTCTGTTCCCTGAAAACCCTCTAGATGACAGCCCGAGGCCAGGTTCAGGTTATGATGGGAAAAGATGTGTAAGCGTTGGGAGAAACATGCAAAAGCTGTTGAAGAAATGCTTGGGAGTTTTGTACTAAGACTTGCTTCAGTACCGGTGTAATGTAAGTGTACTGACATCTTCTGGGGTGTTACCATTTTGTTTGAATGAATACTCAGGAAGTTTCAGGAGCGGATACAGTTTGTGTCATGCATCGCTTAGCCAGGTACACACGGCTACATTTCCTGGCATTCTCATTACGTATACACCAATACCATGACAATAATTACATACGTATATCATAATGATAGATATTTGTACGTCTAGATAGTGACAGGAGAGTAAGGGAGTCTATGAGGTGAGGGACTACCTCTACCACTAGGTACTCCCAGGTACAGAGGGGAAGAGTTCCAGTCCTCGCTCAGATAGACTTTATCACTCGGGGATCGGCTCAGCCCTGTGGGCCCTGAATGATGAAAGGTTTGGCCACAATCATTAATTTACCTGCCTGGTATACAACACTGGCTCTGATACAGAAGGGATTGGCTGAAATTTTACAACTGACACCCTCCAGTATAATATACGTACTAGCAGTGTCTAGATGTATGCAAACAAGGGACTGACCCTACTAGCAAATAACTTTGACAAAACAGCTAAGACTCAAAATCACAGGTGTTGCTTTATGTCATTTGATCAATTCAAATTCTTTAGCTGTGTAGGAGAATTACAAGGACTTTATCAACTGTCTGTACATATTTTGAATTGACAATCATTGCGGATGTTTTCATGATAAGAGTTACTAGAAGAAATATTACAGTATTTCTAATGTCATTTAATACTATTTCTCAAAACCTTTCACTATTAGAGGACAGAATTATCTGTCTAATCCACTGAGTTTTGGGGGGTTTTGGGTCTTGAGAGTGTATTACTTAGACACTTGTCCTAAACAGCAGCACAAAATACAATGGGTATGATACAGCAGAAGGGAAAAAAGGACAAACAAGTAGCGAATGAAAGCTCCGCATATATTGTCCACATATATTGTCCACATGTTGTAAGCTTTCCACTCGACAGCCATATAGGGGCAGAAATCCTCCACTACAAGGTCATTGGAGGGATTGGACAAAGTTAGAGCCAGCACCAGAGAGAGATTACTGTCCAGGCCTTCATGTCGGCGCCGACAGATCTAATACCTCGCAGAGGGAATCACTGGCCTAGAGTTCACACTAAATCTTGACAAAAATATCTCTGTCATAGTGAGAAACTTAGTCAACTCTCATTAAAACAATTAATCAACATGAAGAGAATGGAATGGTTAGCTTTCCAGTATAGAACTGCTTTAACACAACTCAGTTAATATAATTTGTACAAAATCTTGAGTGAACCGGGTTAGACTGATGGAATAAGATGTAACAAGTGGCTGGGTGCAGGATATGATCTGTTCCTAGCCTGCTATTGAACTTGACTAGCCTATAGGCTTTAGTTGGGTTACAGATAAGCTTTACTGCACACAGCCTGAGTCATTATAACACTGTCATGAATTAAGGGTGGCGAGATGAGCTTGGTGGAGAGTGGAGGGGGGAGGGGGACTGCCGCAGCAGATGATGCTTATGAACCTCACACCAGAGCGGGTAAAAAAGGAAAGAGGAAGGTTACCTCCGAGGAAACTGTGGTTCATGCTGCCAAAAGTGACTAAGGAAAGCCTGTCACTTGGATAGGACCCCACATAGCTGCTACCTTTGAGCAGGAGGGTCAAGGTCAAAAGTTCAGAGAGAAGTGAGAGGGCTGAAATACCTACACCGCCAACATTCTTACAACAGTTTTCATTGGACAAAAGCAATCAATATCATCAGCCTTCATCTATAAAGCCATGGATGGAATGCATTCATACAATAGGCTCATATAATGTTCTTATACACCTGGGTAAAACAAATTTCCTACAGTAGCTAAATAGATCTAGTCATCCTTTTTTTTTCTCTTTCTTTTCATCACTTTCCATACAATGTAACTGGAGAGGAGATGTGTTGCTTTCTTTATTTGTCCAACTGCAGAATCTGATCCACAACTGACACTTTCAAGTCCCTTTCTTAAATTTCTTTTCGTATTTACACAACTCCCACGGTAATGCAATGGAATTGCGTTCACCCTATAAGAATATGTTTCTGTATTATATATGAAAGAGCAAATGTTTCTACATCTTCTCAAATTCCATCATCGCTGAGGCAATGCTTGCACAAAGATATTTCATAAAAATACTTCATTGAACTTCACAATTCACAATTTGTTGTTAACACCGGCCAAGTTGTGACAAAGGTTTGTGCAGTTGACAAACACAAGCAACAGTTACGAGATGACCACACCAATCTAACACTAAGTTACACTTGAGTAAATGACAACTTGTCACAGAAGTTGCCGAGGACGTCAGGATTAAGACAACAGCCTACGAGTGCTGGTACTCTGTGAGGCACAACAGTCGGTGAAACTGTCACAACAACAGACACCTAGCAATCAGCACTTGGCTCCATTCAGAAAGAAATAGATGTCTTGCATACTGTCCAAATAAGTCGCAAGTCGCAGATCCGAAATAAGAGGGAAAGCCCAATAAAGTCAACTTGAGCGTTCTTAAGTTTTTTGCTTTTTCCATGTGGTATCCAATATTGTTGTTAGATCTGAATGTCTTGAATCTAGATACATGGAAACTCCGTCGTCTTGGGTCATAACTTGTACACACATGGTCGCTTGGGGCAACTCCGCACATTGCTCAGCAATAAAGTCATTTTCCTCCCCTTTACTGATCTCGCCTTTAAACAATCAAACCTATGCATCGAACTAAACTGACAAGATGATTTTTCCAACGAACAGGCTTTCGGGCGATACTAATGATTGCACTTACGACTAATTTGGACTGGTTGCAAGACAAATAAATAAATATCGACACCTAGCAATCATAACCTGGTTTCAATAGAAAATAAATAAACAAAAATGAATAATAAAAAACACCATTATCACAGTATGTTAACAACTGCAGTGACCTCGGTCAAGTAGGAGGATGCTGATTCCTTATGACCTGGGTCAAGTAGGAGGCTGCTGATTCCTTATGACCTGGGTCAAGTAGGAGGCTGCTGATTCCTTATGACCTGGGTCAAGTAGGAGGCTGCTGATTCCTTATGACCTGGGTCAAGTAAGAGGGTGCTGCTTCCTTACCTCCTTCATCCTCAGAGTCTGAGATAAATGTCTCCTGCATGGTCTCGGGCGACACCACCTTGTACTTATCCTCCGAGGCCGGGACGATTGCGTGCACCTCCGTCACAGGTTTCAGGATCTCGACCACCGAGATGTAGCCGAGTTTCTGGGCGATGGCCAGAGGTGTTTGACCATTCTGAAGTGATGAAGTACAGGATAAGGAAAAAATTACATTTAAGAATTTTACATTTCAAAAACAGTACCATCACTAGTAGTTTTAAAGCAATATCTTTCTTCACAGGGAGGTGAAAATTGGCTTCCGAGAACTATAAAAAAAAAATTCTTTCATTACTCAGTCATAGCTTTTGTGCAAGAGTTGTCGATAAAATTCTCCCTTCTATGATTGCAGAAATGTGGAATTTTTTATCTTCAGGGCTTGAATAAATCTTGAATTAAAGAATACCCAAAAGATGCATCTTTCCCAATAGCTATATTCAATTTCATGGGAACAAGGCAGCTTGAATGTGTGTGTGTGTGTGTGTGCGTTTGTGTGTGCATGTGTGTGTGTGTATCCATGCGTGTGTGTGTGTGTATGAGCGTGTGTGTGTGTGTGTATGTGCGTGCGTGTGTGTATGTGCGTGCATGTGTGTGTGTGTGTGCGTGTGTGTGTGCATGTGCGTGCGTGTGTGTGTGTATGTGCGTGCATGTGTGTGTGTGTGTGTGTGTGTGTGTGTGTGTGTGCGTGTGTATGTGCCAGCAGACAGTTGCAAGTCTCACGTTGGTGACGGCGTTGGGCGAGGCCTGGTGCTTGAGCAGTGTGGAGACCACCTGGACGTGGCCTTGCTGGGCGGCCTGATGCAGCGGCGTGTAGCCCACCTGTGGGGGGAGACAAGGGGGTCAGACAGTGTGGTCAGTGCCAGGGTGGGCCGTCACATCACATCATTTACAGCAATCTCCCTACTAAGTGAAGATGTTTTTTGTGTTAATTTTCTGGTATATATATCAATAAAAAATCTCCTAAATTTATAAAGTTTATCAATCTAAGGGTTTTGAAATGTTTGTTCACTTCTTAGGAAAATGAAAAATCTACCTAACTGATGTGAGTAGAATGAAATATATGAATACCATACTACTACCATTATTATTACTGGTGTGAACTTGACCAGACTTCATCCTGTCAAAATGATTGTGTTCTGTTAAAGCACATAATCAGACAAGTCATCGCTTTGTATTTGCAGTAACATTATCTTCCTTTCTCAATATTGCAAATACGAAAAGTAGGATTTTATCCCTAAATCAAACCCCACAGACTTGTCTTAAAACACTTAAAGAAATTGAAACATCAAATTCAGCACCTTCTTTTCCTTTCATGTGAAGAAAACACCAACAAACTCAATGTGACTGTGAGATGGGTGGGAGTGCATATTGCACATTCTCTCCAACATCAAATCAAAGTCGCACCTTGCGTTAAATACAACACAAATTTTCTTTCAAAAGAGCCAAATGACAAACAGCAGACATGTTCCTTCTCACCTTGGTGGTTGCGTTGACCGACGCGTTCTGGTCGAGCAGATAGCGCACCATGCTGATCTGGCCAAAATGACAAGCTGTGTGCAGCGGTGTGTAGCCGGCCTTGGTGCTGGTGTCGGTCTCCGAGCCGTACTTGACCAGGATCTCGGCCACAGGGACCTTGTCTTCCTGGGCTGCCAAGTGCATTGGGGTCAGTCCGTTCTGGGGGGCGGGGAAGGGGGGGGGGGATAAAAGGGGGATAAAAGGTCTTTAATTGTGTGATGTGGACTAACATTGACTGGTGTCACACAAACCAAATTGCATACTAGTTGTTATCTTACTTTTTACGATACACCATTTGTGTCTTTGCGTCTTTTTGTTTTGGGCTTAACATCCCTTGCAATACGAAGGTCGTTTAGGAGACGGGCTACTTCCACCCTGTCTATCAGGGCCAACCTGGGTGAGAGGGACAAATCCCAGCAGAAAAACAGACGTCTATTCGATCAAGCAAACTGCCCCAAGAGAACCTCCAACTCATGTCCTCTGCATGTTATGTGAAGAACCCAACCGTTTCACCACAGACGCTAGTTTTAATAATTGTGTGAGACAGACAAATAGATTGATGTCAGTAGCTAGTCTAAGCTGTTTACCAGCTTCTTTGCCTGTTTGAGCCTGAATAGACTGACGCCGCACAACAAATCTTACACTATTTGTCCGCTTTCTTTCTATGATACACCCGTCCTTGTGATTTAATATAATAAATATCTAAAGTTTTCTCACTAGACACCACGTTTACACTTTAGGATTTTTGTGGGGTCTAAATGCTTTGGCTTCACTTCCTTTGCAACACAGTAAGTTTGTTTCAGAAGCGACCTGGAGTTTCTCTCTCCACTCACATGGGCCTTGGCGTTGACGTTGGCGTCCTTCTGCAGCAGCAGTGAGACGATGTCTGTGTGTCCCTCCTGTGCAGCCAGGTGGAGCGGGGTGAAGCCGTTCTTGGACTCGGCGTTGGGCTTGGCTCCGTACTCCAGCAACATGGTGGCGATATCCATCTGGTTCTTCTTGGCGGCAATGTGCAGAGGTGTGTAGCCATTCTAGTGGAGGGGATGGGAAATACTCGTAATTAGAACAGAAACCACAATCACTACAACAAAAATGATATTGTAACGATTTCTATAGAAAAGAACTAACCAAACATAATTCACCTAAAAAACAGAGCAGATGAAATGGAAGATAAAAATATTTTAAGAATTTTTTTTCCTGCTGTCAAACTTTAGTAAATAAAAAGAAAGTGCATTTGATGCACAGGAAAATGTTTTCTCTATCATACCAATCGAAATTTTTCACATGAACATGTACACACAAACATAACAAATTTATGTATCCCTGAGTTCATTAAAAATGTTGGCCTGATCATGGTAGGCAGATGGGTAGCGCTCAGATTTGGCCGATACTGTAGGACAAGAGTTTTCCTGACGTCTGTACCTTTGCCGTGGCGTGCGGGTTTGCCTTGTTCTCCAGCAGGAGTTGTGCCACATTGGGGTGGTTGTAGTGGGTGGCCACGTGCAGAGGGGTCAGCCCGTTCTTGCCCTGGATGTCTGGGCTCGCATCCTTCTGAAGCAGTAGACGAGCCACCTTGATGTTGCCGTACTTGGCCGCAATGTGCAGGGGAGTGAACCCTTTCTGTAAACGCAGAAAAAGAAACAGTGATAAATTATAAAATTACATTCATGTATAATTTGTTGTACAAAAATAAACAAGATGAAAGAAGCAACCTGAATGCCGCGGCTAGGAAGAAAATGTAGAGGAAGTGTATGGCAAAACTTGTACTTTCCACTTCTCGTATCTTGTGATGCGCTGCTGTAGGATATATTTCGTCTTGGTCTGAGATGAAAACATACTCGATCCTCCAAATTTACAGAGAGTAAAATCCTGCCAAACATACGACATTGTACATATTTTCTCTATAATTACCCTCAACAAATTTCCCACGTCACCATGATCAACTCAGTGAAGTCCTTTTTAAAATGCCATAAAAAAAATCTTGCTGATGTTTCAAATAACCCATCGAATGCCGACCTTTGTGGTGATATCGTGTTATACTTATGCTTATTTATTTGTGAAGAAGCCTTTCCTATGCAGTAAAATGAGTGGTTAAAAACCCTAACACTTGCTGACCTTGGTAGTGATGTCGTGCTGTGCCTCGTGTTCCAGCAGCACCTGCGCCACCTCCTCGTGTCCCTCCTTGGCCGCGATGTGCATCGGTGTGTACTTGTCCTTGGTGGTCGCGTCCACTGCCGCTCCGTGCTGCAGCAACAGCACCACGTTGTCAACGTTGCCGAGACGCGACGCGATGTGCAGGGGAGTTTGCTGCTCCTGGAGGGGGGAAGAAAGGAGTGGAGATGTTGAAGTCGATGGACGGAAGGAGGAAGAAAGGAGCAGAGGTGTTCAAGTCGATGGACGGAGGGAGGAAGAAAGGAGCGGAGATGTTCAAGTCGATGGACGAAAGGAGGAAGAAAGGAGCAGAGATGTTGAAGTCGATGGATGGAGGGAGGAAGAAAGGAGCAGAGATGTTGAAGTCGATGGACGGAGGGAGGAAGAAAGGAGCAGAGATGTTGAAGTCGATGGATGGAGGGAGGAAGAAAGGAGCAGAGATGTTGAAGTCGATGGACGGAGGGAGGAAGAAAGGAGCAGAGATGTTGAAGTCGATGGACGAAAGGAGGAAGAAAGGAGCAGAGATGTTGAAGTCGATGGACGGAGGGAGGAAGAAAGAAGTGGAGATGTTGGAGTCGATGGACGGAGGGAGGAAGAAAGAAGTGGCGATGTTGGAGTCGATGGATGGAGGAGGAATTACGTTTATTTATTGGTTTGTTTTGGTTTGACTGTTAAATTTTGGACAAGTTTTGAGTAATCCAAGGGAGAAAAGACCCAGTAATACAAGATATACAAGACAGTGAAAACACTGCATATCATACCCTGGCTCTGGCATCGACGGTCGCTCCGTTTCTCAGCAGGATGCGAATGATGTCCGACTGGTTAGCGCGAGCAGCAAGATGGAGAGAGGTCTCGCCACGGACGGTGGCCGTGTTGGGGTTAGCGTTGTGCTGGATCAGGTAGATGACGATGTTCATGTGACCCATGAAGGAAGCCACGTGGAGCGGGGTCAGGCCAGACTGGAGCAGGAAGGAAAAGTTGCAAGTTAATCAGACAGAGATGCAATACATACTTCAACACATCTTACTTTTTCAATTTATATGACTTAGAATTAAAGTTAATATTTATAAATCTTACTTTGCTTCGTCACTCATGTTCCTGGACAAACAAAAGAGCAGATGCGCGATCCGGTTACTTTGTGATGCATTATGATCAAATCAACACACAACGGTTCATCAGACTACATCTCTTTGTTCTGACTTAAAGTTACGCAAAGTAAAACTATGCCATGTTTCATTCTGCTTTAAAAACAGTGTATGATCTTTTTTCTATGTCCTGGCACAGGAAATTCAAATTCAATAGACTTGTAAATGTACTAGACTAGAGACTTTCTTGACATGTCAGAAAACTATTCCTTACACAATCAATACCATTTCATTCCATCACATTCACACTCTCCAACAATGATTTAGAAATGGGGAAGTTCTGACTACAATTATGGTCGGGACAAAGACCAGTAGTGAGCCACAATCCACATACACTCTCCAACAATGATTTAGAAATGGGGAAGTTCTGACTACAATTATGGTCGGGACAAAGACCTGTAGTGAGCCACAATCCACACACACAAAGAAAGTCACCTCAGTTTTGCTCTCGATGGAAGCGCCGTACTTGAGCAGCAACTCCACGACCTTGATTCTGTTCTTCTTGCAGGCAATGTGCAGTGGGGTGAAGCCGTTCTGTGGGGGGCAGTCAGAGACATATGAGCATCATTATCCATAGAAAAAGATTATCAAAACAAATTAATGACACTCTAAAAACCCAAAGTCCAACAAAACATTTTAAAGTGTATTTAGAGCATTGTTTCAAAATTCGAAGCAGTATCCTTTTTACTTTATCCATAAAAAAACCCTTTTAATACTTGTTTCAAACCTCAAGACAATGTACTTTTTCTATATTAATCATAAAAATTTTCAATTTAAGAAAATTGTCCAAGCCATTTAAGATTCAATAAAAAGTAACTGCAGAAATTGAAGCAACAAACATGGACAGCAACTAAAGCAACGATCATTGACTAAAATTAGGTCAGAAAGTTTTCAAACTGCTTTTGACTATTTCACTTTATGTTCTAATGGCTTCTTTTCTCTCCTTTTCTTTGCTGTTGTCATTTAGTTTTTATGTCCTTGCCACACTGTAAGGTCATTTGGAAGATGGGTCTAGCCCAACACTGCCTGAGAGGAGTAATTCCAGCGGAACGAAGCATGCTTGTCTCTCTACTTTAGAATAAATATGGGGATTTCTGAATAGGCCAAGAGCCTAACCATTACACCACAGACGCCAGAGTCAAGAGCTGTAAGGTAGAACAAATCACTGACAATAAAATAGAACGTACAAATGAAAAATCTTGTGACTAACCAGAGCACGTGCGTTGGGCTCACACTTGCGGTCCAGCAGTAGCTTAGCCGTCTTGACGTTGCCGCAGTGAGCGGCCACATGTAGCGGTGTCAGGTAGTCAATGGTGACCTCGTTCAGCGACGCCTTGTGGTAGAGCAACAGTCGGGCACAATCGGCGTGGTCGCCCTGGGCCGCCATGTGAAGTGGGGTCAGTCCATTCTGGGAGAGACAGGGGTGGACCAGGTCAATAATGGTGTTCATAATGTGTCAAAATAATTATACGTAGATTGAAAACCTAGATAAAAATACAATGAAATGCGTCAGCCCATACATTTGTTTACCTCTTTACATCGACAACCCGATCTGCTAATTGTTTGTGGTTAAAGATCTCTCTGGTTTTTTATGACATGGAAAACGAGATGGAACAGATAGTAGGTTAAATGTCTTACCCAGCCAGTGCAATGACATTGGCCTGACCAGTCTTAGCCCTGTTCTCATAATGCCAAGCATCTGATCAAGCAGCTACAACAGGCTTATTTTCACTATAGGCTCAACATTTTACCTTTATGGGGTAATTTAAGATAAATTGAAGAACTTACTCACAAAACGAGTTACATGCTCACACAAAAAAGAAAATTTAAGTTTTGTGAGTTCTGATAAATAATTATGGCCAGAAAAAATAATCACAAAGCACGTTAATTGTTTTTAAAATTGTAGCAATTTTCCCTTACAAAAACAACGTTAAAGAAAAACAGTAACTTGCAGCTTTCTCAGTTCCTTCTCTTAGACATATAGGCCTAATGAATTTTATGAGGAAGATGTTCAATTGATTGTGGTATGATATGTTACAATTTAGTCTCGTCAAGGTTTTCTCTCTCCAAGATAACTGTGTTCGCTGAGACAACCCTGTGACAGACCTTGGTCTTGGCCGAGTGCGGCGCGCCTTTCTCCAGCAGTGTGTCCACCACAGGGTCATGGCCACTTCTGGCCGCACAATGCAGCGGGGTCAGCCCATCCTGCGGACAAGAGAGGGGAGGATATCAACAAACATACGCTCACACTAATCACGTAGAGGGGGAGGATATCAACAAACATACGCTCACACTAATCACGTAGCGGGAGAGGATATCATTAAACAATCACTCACACTAATCACGTAGCGTCAAGGAAATTGCTCCTACTTTCTGAACTGACACAAATAAACTTTCTGATAAACCAGAAGACATGATCCAGACTGAAAAACGTCCTGACTCAACTGGGAAGCAAAGGCTTTTCCTCCTGGCCCGAAAGGGATGGGGAGGGGTACGGGTGTCAGAAGACAATTTGAAACTTTTCAACACTATCCACCCTGATAGAGCTTTTTGCTTTCCTCCTTCAGTCATCAGTTCCAGGCAGGGGAACAACGCAGTAGAGATGTAGAAAAACACATCTGTGTCACAATCAGAACAGTCAAACCCGTTTGTTCAGTATCAAATCTCAGAATTAGGAAATGCTGCAGAACTCACCCGTGTCTTCTCGTCAATTGTTGCGTTGCTGTCCAGCAAGAGATTGACCATGTTCAGTTTGCCCCAGCGTGAGCCCACGTGCAGCGGGGTGATGTTGTTCTGAAATATCATAGCAACAGTATAGTAGTCAAAGTCAAAACGACAATAGCAATAATATCTTATATATTTACACTGTACCTAATACATGTATCAGCATTAAATTTCTGTAGCAATAATTATTCTGTGTTTTGTCGTCTTTACAATCTGCGTACAGAAAGTGACCACAAGCATTTCCACCTGCTTGAGAAAAATTAAAATTTAACAAGATTTTGACTCATCTCTTTAGGTTTATCCTCTGCTCCACTTCATATTTCTTCCATGAGAATAATAAGAGAAAGAGCCAAAGATGATTGTTTTGCAACAATTATACAGCACCCTTGACACTGTAAGTTTTTTTCAGTGCCAGGTAACAAATCGGGATAAAGTAACACTTAGAAAGAAGTAGGAGCAGACCGTCCCACAGCCACCTGCGGAGACAGACAAAAGTACGACGGTGTAGACCCACCTTGGCCTTGAAGTTGACGTCTGCGTTGCGCTGTATGAGCAGGTTGGCCACGTTGGTGTTGCCATAGTGAGACGCAATGTGCAGGGGAGTGAAGCCACTCTGTGGACGCCAGGGAGACGGGATGGAGATCAGTCAATGGGATACGGTCGTACAACCAAAATAAAAACTTCTACTAAATATAAAACACAAGTAGTTGAACAAAATAAAAATAGTACACAAAACTTAAATGATGAGATCAAAACATGAAAAAGATCAAATCATCAAATTCAATATGATTCAAAATAAAAGTGTGTTAAGAAACTATAATAAAATAGAATAAAATGTTTGGTTCTGAACTAAACAAGTCACGTGCAAAGAGATATCATGCAAGTTTTAAAAAGCAGAAAAGATTTGACTTCAGTCTTCAAGGTGATTAAATACAGTTTAAAAAATGGTGATGGCTGGGAAATTTAAAATTCTTGAAGCAAACCACCTCAATATGAGATAACAAAGGAAGAAAGCATACAGAATCATTTATATTTTTTTTGCAAAGTATGATACATGTAATTTAATTTACCATTTTCCTCACTCTTTACTCAAAATATCACAGACTTACAAAGAAAACTGAAAGGAAAAAAAAAACCGGGCAGAAAATTGTGAAAAGAAAGAATGCATGCTGGGCATGTGATAGTTGGAGATCTTGCTTTGCATGACAGACGAAATGTCGCAGAATCTTACCAAATGCTGGATCCCATTCATACAAGGACGGGAGGGGGGAAACAAAATCAAATTTTTTTAAAATTGAACGAAAAATGTATGCTTATACAAGCGTATTAAACCAAAAAGCTTGCAATTACCAGGGATGGGCTCAGCTTGTCACAAAAATCCTCAGCTTTGATAGAAAGGCCCGAAACTAAAGCCATTATACAAGAAAAATAGATAATTTTGAAGAAATTCTCAGAATTTTTTCCCTTTTTTGACTAAACTCTTAGAATTTTCTTTTTACCCCTAACAAAAAAAAATAATTTATATTTAAATCAGGATGAGGCCCAGCCCTGAATCACAAGGGAAGGGATAAAATCAAAGAGAAACCGTTCAAACATCACAGCAATGAGGGATACAAACCTTGGTCGTGTCATTTACAAGTCCTCCCTTATGACAGCGTGGAAAAATGGAAATGATGTTAGTACATGACGGGTGGGGGGCCGCCACCGGGTTAGGGAAATGTCGACACTTAATGCTCTACAAGATGGCCACAAACAACAACAAACATTTTCCATACAAAAAAAATCTTCCCTTCAATCAATATTTTAGTATGGCAAGTTTTATGACCAGGATTGTTACACTTTCTGACAACATAACTGCTGTAGGAATAAACTCTCACAGAGGCTGTGACGTCAACATCAACAGGGAAACTGCTCACTTAGGCTCAGACACTGAAATCTGCTTGATTTGGTTTAGAATCTTAGAAACTATGAAAAACCATGTGAATCTCCCAGTATTCAAATCTGCTCGCTCCACCTCCTGAGGCGAGCACTTTACCACTCCGCCACGGACACCCCGTCACTGACAAATGATAGACCTCATCACATAAATTGGTGGTAAACCTACAAACTTTCTTTAAAGTGATAAAAAAGAAGCCAGCAAATATTCCTTGAAAGGTACATACTCTTATATCTACTGCAAACCTTGATAGGGAATGTGAGTATTATTAACCAACACCATTAGAAGGAAAAAAGTGGTAATAAAAATTCTGAAAAAGGTTAAAAGGTTATGAGGAAACTCGGGTGTACCTTGTGAAGGAGTTGGTGGCAACCAGTGCATATTATGATATTGTGTAGAGGGTTAAAAATACCAACACCCAATTAACAAAAATAATTGAAGATCAACATCCTTTCAATGAGAGGTACAAGACTTCCTCAGATGTGCACACTAATTGTCAAGAACAATGGTGCTTCCTGCTTCAATGTCTTAGGATGTCACTTTTATGCCAAAAGTCTCAACAATGGAACTCAAATGTTTATTCGGAGGCACCACTCTATGAACAGTGAGCACTGTGAGTATCTCTTTCTGTCCATTTCTTTCTCTCTCTCCAGTTCCTCTACCCCAATGTTCGCCTTTCTCTCCTCCTCTGTCACTTTCTTTGCCTCTTTACCCTCTTCTCTGTCCTTTTCTTTGTGGGGGGGGGGGGGGGGGGGGGGGGGGGGGGGGGGGGGGGGGGGGGGGGGGGGGGGGGGGGGGGGGGGG
>JAUKPP010035527.1:0-18035 GCA_032273245.1 Phyllaplysia taylori | reverse complement strand
CAACCCCCCCCCCCCCCCCCCCCCCCCCCCCCTCACATGTAGCCTACACTGTACAACAGCGATCATTGACAATATAGTGAACTCATGTATAATGTTCTGCCCCCTTTCCTTTAGTTCTGTATCTATTAGTCTCTGTGTTATTTAAGATCTATTTCAGTTAACCCTCATATTTTTTTGATTGTCAATGGAACATGTTCTTCTGTATGACTGTAGGCCTAGCCACGATTCCTTCACCAATGAGGCTACCTTGACAATCAAACTCTGCAAATGATGACAGGAGTAGGAGACGGTTTTAAAAAGCTGATTTTCTTTTTTATGCATGCATGTGTTGTCAGTGTGTGAGTGTGTGGAGTGTGTAGTTTATGATTAAAAAACTGAAATGAAATAGATTATATGATAGATAATTCTGTAAGTGTAATTCTCAAATGCCTCAAGTCCTGAATGAAAACGAATAAAGCTAAAGTTCAGATCATTACACCAAGGGTATTTCCCTGTTGGATCATTCTTTCACAACTACCTTTACATGAATTAAGTTCACAGCTTTTAAGAAAACTGTCCAAGATGACCACTCCTTAATAGATTTTAAAAAAGCATTTGTATTAGACAGGTGGTCGTCTTCAAGAGGGGTAACGTTTAGAGAAAAATGCAATAAGGGAGTACATGAAAACTGGTCATCTGCAGATGGTCGCTTGAGCAGGTTTGATTGTGTTATCAAGATTATCCAGAATGTTTCTCTGATCAAATAACCCACAATAACTTATTTCATATCATCATTCATATCTAATACCGGGTACACAAGAGAGAAGAGGCCGACCAATATTCATTTCACATGTCTGAGATTATTTTATATTATGCTGGGAGATTTCCTGTGCTTTGACTAATTGAGATAGGTACAAATGTATGAAGTATTTGAGGGAAAGGGATGGGAGGAAAATAAAATTTGACAATACTGTTAGTATACCTGCCACATCTTATCATCCAGTCAGCAAATTGTTTAGAATTCATTCCTTGAATAGGACCACAGAGACCAAAACTGGCTCGTCTTGTATTTGATTTATTCCTCAACTTGATCCCTTTAATATGGCATAGTTTTGTCTCACATCTGTTTTGTGCATATTCTGACCTCTGGGATGACAACATAAGATACATATGTAATACTTCCATAGAGGTACAGTGTATTACTAAATATAGAGTGATTAAATAGGTACAAAGGCATTCTATACATAGGAGCCATCTTGATGTCAGGCAAATCTCATTAGGGCCTATTGTTGGGAGATAAGGAGAAGAGTTCCTCCTCCATATCGTGGCTATTTTTAACCTCTTGTACGGGCCTATGCTTTTGCCCCAAGTTGACCCTCCCTTTTGAAGGCTCTACTGCGCACCCTCAGTAACGGCCATATTTTACAACAGTATAGAGTATCCCCACGATAATTCTATTTTTAGTAGTACTCTAAGAATACTTCTTCGGGGCACAGGAAATAGAGACTTGGTAGAAATCACCACGTAATTGAAAGAAAAAAACATTTCGCGGAAAAACCTCATTCTTGACCATTGGGTAGTATACCTTGTCTTGAATCTTCACTTTCACACATTCTGAAGGGCAAATACATGTAGGCCTACAAATAGTTCCCTATTGTAAGAACAAACTAAACAAAGAACGATGTGGGATGAAAGTATGCTCTAGGCATGAGTTTTATTGTACTGAAAAGACATTTTTGTGCTCACCTCCGCTGGCAGTGTAGTACATCCACTAGATGTAAGGATTACAGTCCATGCGGTATGGAAAGAGACCACCAATCCGTGTCGGTCATTCAAGAAAACAATGTGCAGCTAAGAAGTTCAAATAGTTTGGCAAATACAATTACAGTTTGTTGTTGTAACAAAAGACAGATTATTATATACAGATACACAATGTACAAAATATTGCAGGTAAATTTGTACAGGATCTCTTTTGTATACAACTACATGTACATGTATTACAACAAGCAACAATATTATAAAGATGTGGGCTATGGCTCAGTCAAATCAAAATTTGGGAAAACAATTCAGTCATCTCAAATTATGTAACAACTATCAATCTTGAAAATAACAAATTGGATCGCAATTTATTGAATAGTATGAGGGGGGGAAAAAAATGAAGTGTTTTCAAATAATATCCGAGTTCAGTCATAGAAGTCCTGGAGTACTCTAAACACCCGGCTCTGTTCAGAGAAGACAAACAAAAAACATTATGAGCAAGCCTCTGAACTGCTAGTGTCCTTAGTGTATTACTATCACTATTACACAAATACACACACACACACACACACACACACACACACACACACACACACACACACATTTTTCTTTCTCTCTAGTGTCTAAGGCACTACCAAGCCATCTTTGATCATGACAGAACCAAACTTTTAGCTGTCACAAACAAATTAATACAAAACCTGTCAGGTTTGCAGACATGGTACATTTTCCTGTGACCTACAAACATTTATGATGGAAAGGCAACCAGATAAACTTGTGTCTACAAGGATAAAATAAAATGCTGTTTAATGATATCCCATACTGAAGATTAAATGAAAAACCTTATGCATAGAGATTTTAAATAGTATTTATAGGCCTAACATTTCACTCTTTCATGCTGAATCTTTCCCTTTGGTAATGACGGCAGTTAATCAAAGTGCTACTTTGCACACAACATTGAAACTTTTTATTAGAGGTTTATTTTTCATTTTTAACTCTTTTTATGTTGATACAATGTACATGATGCTTTTTGTTATAATTGTTTTGAATTTGCTTTTAAAACCTATCTGATCTGACCAAATACGACATTGTATGCATCAAGTCTAGAGCTGTTCCCCCATCATCATTTATGTTTTCTTCGACACCCGTGTGTTTCCAGAAAGAAAAGTAGAGGAATGACAATTAGAAAGTCGGCAATGCCCAATATTGCTGTCTGTCTATCACATATCATTCCAATGAATCAATGTCTGTGATCTATTTTTTCCCTACTATTCATGACTCTGGTTTGAAAACATCAGCATTGCAGTACCTTGAACCTCAAGATCAAATAACCTCATAGTCTCCGAGCCTTCGGAATACATCATGTATTTCATCTGCATTTAGTTTTCATCAATGTACCTGTGAAATGATCATGATAATATCATGTTAATCTTGTCTGTGGCTGCGTGGTAAAATGCCTGCATAGAAACACTGAGGTCCAAGGGTCCAATCCTGGATGATTTTACAGGATGATTCTTGAGTTTTCATGGCTCTTAACCCTGCCTCTTAAATGACTTTATAATGTTGAAAAAAGAGGGAGCATAAAATGAAAAACTAACCAAGTGCATATTGATCAGATGGCCATGTTAAACCAGTGTTTTAATTTTTTTATTCAATCAATCAACCTTCAAATACAGCTGCAAATAGGTAATTTTTGTAAAGTAGGTCTTATATTATTCTTCTATTTTAGAGTTTTTACACAATAATATTTCCCAGGAAAGCATTAAAAGATTATGCAAGTCCTCACGAAAAAACTACAAAAGCTCACAATTATTAACTCAATGTAAAAGGTAAATTATTTGGGTTCTTTCGTAAAACATAACTTCTAGTCGATTTCAGCCACGATATTATATTATTTGGATGAATTTATATAAACTTTGCAATAAAACTGTAAGACGTGGTGGCGGGTGATTTAATATGCTCTGCACTTTCATCAACTTCTTTCTCTTGGTTATTATCGTCTTTATCCTAATTTTGGCACTATTATGATTATGCAGTGCCAATTATGCCGTAAAACTTTAAGAGAAAAATATATGGCTTGGTTCCTTGAGGTTCACCGACTTTTACATCAAATTATTATTAGTGAACTCGTTATGTGTGTAGAAATGAGCATCTGCCAAAATTATGAAATTGTGTGAAGAAATTATAACGAAATATCTAAGTGCTATAAAGTCACACTGGACTCATGCAACGATTAATCACTGATATATGTCATGTACATTCTTAAGCAAGCATCCATATCGTAATAGTATGCTATATAATTATTATACTATCATCCTCCTTTTGTTCATGAACTTTGCCTTTGTTTTCAAACCTGTGTCACTTGAGAAAGCTTTATAGACAAGACTTGTAGCTGGGTGTGGCTTCGACTGTACCGTGAGAGTGCACTCCCAACACAACTAAGACAACACAAGATTAATGAATAAAAAAAACTCTATGAAAAAATTACTCGTTTCGGGTTTGTGACGTTTCTTGGTTTTGTTTTCAATTTTTTTGCATTATCTGTGGGCTCAAACAGCCGAGGCTGCTGTCTCTATAAATAACTCACTACTTGCATTATCTGTTTGTCTAAGTTTGTTTTAGGTTTTCCGCTCCTTGTAACACTGTAAGGTCATTTCAGAGGTAGACTACTTGAACCCTACCTGTCAGGGCGAAACAACATTCCAGTAAACGGACAGAGATGCTCGTCCAATATGGGAATTGAACTCCCATCCTCTGCATGATAGGCAAAGAGCCTAAATATTACGACACAGTCATCAGTCTATCTGGTTTTGATAAGCCAGGGAGGTACAATGAATGCAGAACAAGGGAGGCTATACACATACGGGACAACATGATGAGCTAATTTGCACAGTCATTCCCCCTTATGGTGTGGCAGAACAATGTGAGTAGAACAAGGGAGGCTATACACATACGGGACAACATGATGAGCTAATTTACGCAGTTATTCCCCCTTGTGGTGTGTAACGCGTGACAGAGATGTGGCAAGAGAGAGGGAGCTTATGACGTGCATCGACACACTGGCAAAAGGTATGTTTTGTCAAGTGAGGCATAAGTCACAAGTAAGAATGAGAATAGGTTCAGTATTACTTCAATGGTTTTGAGCTGGCGGTACAACGGGCTTTATTTACTCTGTGTACTTAAGATATGTACTCCGTGGGGTACTGCCCGATGGCGGTACAAAGAGTTATTTCACTGTTTTTAGAAAGTAACCAAATCGTACCACAGCGAAAAGCAGGCGGTAAAGCAGGAGGGGCAGTATCTCGAAGTTTCACTGTATCATCATAATTCTATCATTGCATTTAAAATTGTAAGTCCATTTTAAAAAAGTTTTATATGAGAGACCAAAATAACAAGTCCTAGAAATCCTTGTCAAGAGGTATGCCACGATTGGATTGTGTGGAAATTTTAACATTTCCTTACGTCAGTAAACTTTCCTGTTTTTGTCCTGTGTCCCAATTTGGTGCCAATTTTGTCAGTTCCGTATTATGTGCATCAACATGGTAGTAACTGATATATTATGAGAGATTAATACAAATTAGAGCAATAGAAGCTCAGTAAACTTGCTTAACTTAGATGGTGCGGAAAAAAACAAAACTAGATGGTGGAAAGATGCCAAACAGCGATTGTGATGAAACAAATAAGTTTGGACAAATTCAGGACTTCCGATCGGCGCTGTGGTATAATGGTTAGGCTCTTCACCTGTCATGCGCAGGACCCCAGTTCGATCCCAAGTGCGGACGATCTGGGTTATTTTCTACTGGGATTTTTTACCTCTCAGCCCAGGTTGGCCCTGACAGGCAGGGTCGAAGTAGTCAGTCTCTTAAATGACCTTACAGTGTTGCAGGTGACGTAAAACTGGTAACCAAACCAAACCAATCAGGACCTCCATGTTAAGAGAATTCAGAGAGCTTTAAATACTGAGAGATGGAGATAGGCATGGTGCTCATTGATAAGCATGGAGGGGTGGGTGGATATGCAGAAGAGTCGGATTTGAAGGAAATAAAAGCAGTACATGGAGTTTGGTTTCCAATTTTACATCCCTTGCAACACTGAAAGGTCATTTAAGAAATGGGCTACTTTGACCTTGCCTGTCAAATCAAATTGTATGAGCCACTGACAAAGGAAGTTTTAACAGATTTTTTGGCAATCTGGCCTGAAATTAAAGGGCCCTATGTACAAATTATTTGTCAAAAATTTTTCACATCAAGAGCATTGACAGTTTGACGTTCCCCCTACACGCTCAATATATATCTCAATAATCAGTTTGTGTCCAGACCTGGCCATGGACGCACCAACACCATTGGATCTTGCTTTAGTCTTCGGCAAAAAAAAAACACGCACAAATAGTTTGATGGTTTGCACAAAAAATATATAATTTTCTTATAATCTCAAAATTTTGACATCTATTCTTTTAGAACATCAATATCAGCCATACACAATAAAAAAAAAGTGGTCAAATAATTTGACGTAAAAATTTTACCAAAAATGTGTGTGTGTATGGGCCACTTAAAATATTGTGGCCTACAGTCAGCAAAAAGTAAAAAGTACCTTTGACCCAATAAACAAGAATACATGGCATCATGTATGTTATATATAAGCTATATCGTCATGGTGCTTGCTGAACTCATTTTTTGCACTTCCGAGATAATGAGGAAAAACTGATTTAGCCGGACTCTATGTATGCAAGGGAAAACACTATGGAAATATTCAATTTGAGCAAAACAACCAGGCACCTTTGAATAAACCAACTGATGCACTATGGTGTGGGGAATTACGTAATAAATAGGCTAAGTCCATAGTGGCCTAAGTCGGACTTAGGCCATTTTGGAAGCACCATGACCATATATCTGAGGGTCAACTTTCCCTGTATCTCCTTATAGTGACTGTGAGTGGCTGCTGGGCCTCTCATGAGGTTTCTCTTTCCACTGCTCTCTAAAAATTTCTATCTTCTTTATCTACTTCCTGATACAAAAATGACTTAATAGTGTTGATAATAGTGTAAAACTTTAACAATACAAAAGCTCAAGACAAGGCTTGATATGGCTGATACACTGAATACCATTTATAAATATTTCACAGCATTTTCAACACTTTAAGGTCAGCTCAATGGCTGGGACACTTAGAAAGAAGTAGAAGAAGCAGACAACACCGGCTGCCCTCCAACCACCCGGCTCACTCAATCTTCAGATATTCTCAACAACTTCAACGGTGACATGAAGAAAGAATATCCAGAAAATCTAGGTAATGTGCAGAGAGCTCACGAGTAAATTTATTAGGTTGGTTTAGAAGACAAGAAAGGACCGAAAAAAAAATGGAAGGTAACTGTTGTGGCCCTATGCTCCACAAGAAGGAAAGAGGACTAAGTCCAGTAAGTCATAGATAGGCTTACTATGCATTTATTCAATGATTGCCGCTTATGTCCAATACTGTAATGGAACAATCACCCATCTCTACATTGATATGCAGGCCTCTATATCATTCATCAATGGCGTTAGATGAAAAATAGGCCACAATAGATAAGCAATGATTTACAGACGTAAAAGTAAAAGCTGAAACTTACAACTTCTGCTAAACATTATAAATATTTACATCATTTATAGTGGTCAAAATCATACAAAATTCTGTGAGTAACCATTCCAAATGGTCATAACAATTTCAGAGTGAAAACGTCTGTGGGAAATATGTGGGAATATTTGACTCACTTAGCCCTAAATCCGAGATATTCAGTTTCTACTCTTCTCCGCCCAGCCCTAAAGCCGAGATACCAGTATTCTGTTTCCACACTTTTATACCCAGCCCTAAATCCCAACCGCCCAATTTTCACCTTTCCATGCCCAGCCCTGAAGCTGAGTACAATACTGCCATGCCAAGGCAGACCAACGTATCTGCTAAGATTGTAAATTTTTGCATCTCTGTTTAAAGATGCTGCCAATGAAAATATGGGCATGGCCCTTCAGTTGTGTCTGTTTGCCATAGTAAAATATCCTATGTGGATACGTCTTCCTCCCATTAATACAAGATGCAGAATAGGTATATGGGCGTCCATTTAAACGAAGATGCGAGGATTAACAACTTTTGCAGATACGTCAGTCTGCCTTGGCAAAGAGGGAATGATTACATATGACAGAGGATAAGCTGAGCCCTCGGCTCTGGGGCTAAGCGAGACGATGATCATCAAGTGATGACATGACACTAAACAATCTCTGAGTAAGGACATTCTCTGCACCCAAACCGGTGCTGTGGTGTAATGGTTAGGCTCTTCGCCTGTCATGCGTAAGACCAGAGTTCGATCCCCATCAAGGACGATCAGCGTTTTTTCTGCTGGGATTTTTTCCCTCTCAGCCGGGGGTTGGCCCTAACAGGCAGGGTCAAAGTAGCCCGTCTCTTAAATGACGTTACAGTGTTGCAGGGGACGTAAAACTGGTAACCAATGAAACAATCTGCACCCAAACCCATCATTTTGTTTTATAATTTCTGCTTATCAGCATAGATTGCACTAATACAAGCTTAGAATTCTTGTCTTTGACATACAAAAACTGTGCTCTTATACACTACTTTTATCTACGTGCCTTAGATTAACTAAAATAAATACAGCAAATAGTGTATATATTCATGAAATCACAAAGTTCAGGATTGGGAGCTCAGACATATGCCCATGCGGAACTGATAACCAAACGACAGTTGACAACTGTCCTTTGCGTGAAGCAAGTAGAGAGAAGTTCTGGCCTACCCTTAGGCAAGATGCCCCAAAGCTCTATGGGAACCTCAAGGACCTGCGGCTAACAGCAGCCTTCTCTATAAAGACCAGATTGTCTATTTAGATGAACGAGAAGAATGAGAAGGTTAAATCCATCCTTGTATCAATGCGACAATTCTCCATCACTGAAATGAACTTCATGTAGAGAGAACTGCAGCGACAAGGGAGACAACAAACTGATTCATGTCCCTGTCAACAGTTATAACACTTGGTCTCATCAAGTGAATATTTCAGCTTGTCCTGTGTATTCAGGTGATGAAAAGTTGCCAAATAAAGATATTGATGGAAACAAAATATTTTTCAAATTTCAAACAAACAAGTGTAACAAAATCACAAAGTGCTATAGTTTTTGCACATTTCAGCTGTTATAGATAAAGAAACAAAGAAAAGCTCAAAGTAAACGTCAGTAAAAAATATGTCTTAAACACTGAAATTTTGGTAAAACTTTTGAAAGCTCCTGTGTTTCCTGCTTTAAAAATTCCAAAATAGCCAAAATCAAATTTTCAAAAATGCAGAAGACTCTTGGAGACCATGCTATTTTCAGATTTCAAGCTTCCATCTGCACCACAGATAATAAAAAAAATAGTAATAATAGGATCAAGGCAACCGACACTATCATGCATTGATAAAAAGAAAACAAAGCCAAAGTAATGTACATTAGGAGATGCTAATAATTTCCAACATCATCGTTGTCATCTCACAAGCTTTGATCTTTATCACAACACGTCAGATGTACAACCAGCGTCTGTGGTGTAATGGTTAGGGGCTTCGCCTATCACGCAGAGGACGTGACATCGAGGCCTGCATGCGGCAGTTTGTTTGATCGAGTGTATCTCCGTGTTTCTGCTGAGACAATGTCCCTCTCAGCCAGAGTTGACTCTGACAGGCAGGGTCGAAGTGACCCGTCCCTTAAATGACCTTACAGTGTTGCAAGGGATGTTAATCCAATATAATCAATCAGCTGTACAAACAACAGTGCTTTTGTGAATTGTCAAGCAGATACATTTTTGTTATAAAAATGTAACTTATATTTTGAAAAGTGTAAAATCATTTAAATTCTTTCAGAATAAATATTAACTCACATTATCCTTCTAATAAACCTTTCATCCCACTATCAGCGTGTACAAAAAGCAATTTGAACAAAGCAAAGTGCAACATAAAACCGTTCAGCATGAAAATCCCATGAAGACAAAGCAATGACATTCCTGATTACAATGAGATGATTGAATTGGTTTCTAACGGTAGACATACACCATGGGCCATATTGTTTTCACTACTGCAGTTGACTTTCTACGAAAATTTTCAGAATCCATAAAACTTATTTTTCCACGGTCAGAAGTTTTAAGAAAACTGAACAGTGTGATAAAAAATCTTACACAAAATTTCAATGATCAAATGAAATAAAAATGTGCCTTGGTAATTCAGTTTCCGTAGAATGTAAACCAGTGTAGGAGTTATCATTGTCATGAATGGTTGACTTAAGAAGCACCAATGTAATACAAATAGTTCTCCAAACTTTCACAACCGTATGCTAGTTGGGCATGTTGGGAAAGACGGGCATCGGACGCGCCACCATGTTTTGTCCTGCCATTGAAACCGCAACACGATTGCTGAGCAGGCCTGGCGGGACAGCAGGTGGAGACAAAGGTGTTGCCCACGACGACAGAGCTCCGGAGGTTACAGCTTGAGTTGCCAGGTGACCCTGCTGATGCTGCACCAAGGGAGGGAAGTGCGACGGGGGAGACAACATCCCACACATGGTCGACGGATGTGGCTGGCCAATATTTTTCCACTCCAGGGGTAGCTGGTTCCCGGGCGACGAGATGAGCGTTGGTGGACCACTCTGGTTATTCGACATTGAAGACGTCGGAGGAATCGAAGACGATGAGGAGATGGATGACGCGGGGGATGTGGCTGTTGGGCCCCCAGCTCCCCCATGAGTGCTGGTGCCAGCGTACTGAGCAGCGTTGCCAGTGAGAACACCCTGACCTCGGTGCTGCTGAGAAGTTTTGGCATTTGCCTGCGAGTTTGTCCCGGAAAAGTTACCTCCCCCACCACCTCCTCTGTTAGAGCCACTTCCTCCTCCTCCTCCTCCAGCTCCAGTTCCAGAACCTCCTCCAACATTCTGGTCCACCGCGCCCTGATGTCGCAGCATGTGGTTGGTCATCATATACTCCAGCTTGGTGCGGTAGACACACTGCGGGTACGGACACTCCAAATCTTTCAAACCGGCAAGAGAAGCCGACGACGCACCCGGGCTGGCACCACCTCCACCACCACCACCACCTCCACCTCCACCACCACCGCTGCCGTCAACACCCATCACACTCCCTCCGCTCATTTTCCTCTTCTTCCCAGCCATGGGCTTGTTGCAATGACACTCACCCCCACACTTCTCACAGCCTTCACCTTTCTGATAATGCTTCATCCGGTGGCTGCGCAGGTTATGTCTGTCCGAGGTGCTGTACCCGCACAAATCACACACATACGGCTTCAGTCCTAAATGCTTCACCATATGCTCTTTCAAATTCTTCTTCCAGGCTGTAGAAAAGCCGCAAATTTTACACACGTAACATTTGTCATTTGTGTGAATTCTCATGTGCTTCTCCAGATCACTGGAGGATTCTGTGCGGTAGTGGTCGCAGAACTCGCAGGCGTATTTCTTCCTGGGACAGCCGCTACATTTGTGGACGAGAACCATCCCTTCGCTCTGGAACTTGAGGCCACAAATGTGGCACTGGTGAGTTCGCTCCACCATCTTGCAAACATACACCTGAAGATGGAATCGAAAATCAACACATCTTAGAGAAGTGTCTTGATTCATATAAACAGCTTTAAAACACCCAAAAAATAAGAGAAAGTTGACTTCTCAATTGAATTTACATCCAACTTGATTTTCTATAGCTTTTTCTCCACTATATAATCTTAAGACTCATTTGGAAATATTACATCTCTGCTAACACCTCTATTTAACACAAAATGACATGCTTGCGTTTTTCAACATATTTATTATTGTATTGTTCGATGTATTTGATGTATGCATGTAGCCTACATGTACACGCCATTGTATCCGAATTTCCCTACCGGGATTAATAAAGTCTTCATTTATTCCATCAGCTTTACTCTTCAAAAATGCTAAATTCTAATACATCTCTATTATGCAATAAGGTTTGTTGAAAGTAAAGCTCTTCCTGTTAACAAAATATACTTGTCTTTGCTTGTTTCATCAAAAAATAAACCACAACTTTGACAAATGCGGCATGAAGGTAACAATAGAAGCAAACAAGTAACAACACAAAAGTGAACCTGGTGATAAATAAGTCCCGCCTCCGAGGTCTGAGTTCTCCCACAAGCTCGGCAGCGCAGGGGATGGTTTGTGTCAGAATTGTGAACTTCCTTATGATGCGCCAGGAGATCTGTGAACCTTGCGAATGTCGCCTGGCACAGTGAACACATGGAGCTCTTCAGGATGTCTGGACAGGAAAGGTAAAAAAAATAATAATATACGTGTATATATATAAACAGGCTACATAAAAATGATGATTAAATCAGTGAAGACATGGACTCTTCAGTAATACGGTAAAAATACACTGCCCAGTAGTCTGGTGCACAGTGAACTCTGGCTCACAGGAAATGTCAAGCAACGCTGGGTGTTGCCACCATCAGAATGGATGACAACTGAGGTATGTCCATGAGCAAGACACGTCAATCCTAGCTCACTAGGGCCCTGCACAGCAGCGACCAGCAATGGTTGTAAATGAATGTAGTGAAGCAATGTTTGAATTCAATGTATTTATTATGTACATTAATGTACGTGGTGTTAGAGAAATTGTTATATGATGATGTGTATGTGTACACGCTGTTGTAATCCAAATCCCCCATGGGGATGAATAAACTTTTCATTTATTTTTTTTAAAACGAAAACTTTTCATGTATTTATTCTATTCATCATTTATAGATAGCCTGAAGACATAGTGCTCTTCAGTACTAGACAGAGAAGGTAAAAATGTATGCAACAACTGACTATTAAATGTTTGAACATGTGAAGCTTTTCAGTTTGTTTGAGGAGATAATTAGAACATAAAACCGATAACTAACTGGGGAATTTGAGAAGCATTAAGAAGATTGTAAATAAACTTTACTAGAATTTTCTTCATAAGAGAGAGTTGTCTATTAGCTACATAAAATTGCATTTTGAAAACTTTGAGCATAATCGAATTCTTATTTATTTAGATACTGCATACTGCAACTGAAGGAAATGAGGCATCTATGGTGTAATGGTTAGGTTCTTCGCCTATCTTGCAGAAGACCTGAGTTAAATCCTACGTATGGAGGACCTTGTTTTTCCTCTCAGTCTCTTAAAAAGTTAAATGACCTTACAGTGTTGCAAGGGATGTAACCAAACCAAACCAATACAATAAATCATCACACTGTGGATTATAGCTGCAACACTTGGCATACAAATTCATATTTTCCTTTTTCAATCATGTGTAAGCCTATGTGTTTACTCCTTACCTTCTCCCTCTGTGATGGAAGCAATCTGAGCCGGAGACGCACTGAGCTTGGCTCTCTTCGGCGCCTTCTTCCGTTTCCTCGGGGGCTGACCTAGTTCCCCGACACCTGGTATCGGCACCATAGAGGGAGGGCCCATGGAACCTCCTGGAACCAAACCAGTGTTTCCTAAAGTTCAAGATTTGGCTCAATGAATATACTTTATTACTTTCTAGAGAGTGAAAAGGTTCATCAAACTCAACCAGAGTATAGGTCGACTATAAACAAAAACAAAATGTAATGAAATGACATATCCATGACTGACAAATTTTGGCGGGACCCCTGCCTTTTTCAGGTCCAGGCACGAAAAATAACAAGACAGTGATACAGCAAACAAAAAGACGACGCACACCACAGAAACAAGGGAGGAAAACGGAAATTACCAATAAAAGAGTCCCACTCCCTTTGACATTTCTACAATTGCTACTTCCTGATACTTTCGGGGCTACTGAAAAAATACACATTATTGAGGCTAAAATATCTAACAGGAGAAAGTCAAATTTACTTAAGCAAAATGGTCCAATGGCAACTAAAGACGTACTGTATGGCTCAATTTTGTTTAATACAATATAATCCACTTATATCAACATTTTGACATTATATCAACATATTTTCCAATTACGAAATTTTTCCTTCAATATCTTTACTAAACAATTTCTCTAATATCGACTTTTTTTCCCCCCATTCTGCTTTATCGACATGCTTCCTATGGGTACCTGGCAAAGCCCACAAACATAACTGGGGGAAAATATCACTCAATAACAGTCAATAAATTGTTCTTCATTAGTCTGCATACCCACCAAGTCCGTCAAGTACTATATCGACACACCAAACTTTAGTAGGTCATGTACACAGTGTAATCTTACCCCAAACAGTACAGTGTCTTACAAACAGTGTGCGTCTCTCACCGTGGGCATCATCTCCCTACCCCCACCCCCCATCCCATCCCACTCCGCCGCTGGCTTCCCCTTGTTTTCCCTCTTTGGCTTTATATCTTTTTTAGCTCCCATAGTTTTCTAAGAGTGGGAGTGGAGATTTTTGTATGACACATTTCATAACCAAATTCTTCAAATCGCTGGCTGGGTGCAAGAACCAGACATGGGCCATTCTCTTTATTGGCGCTTGTACGGTTCTGTCGCCTAACCAGCGAAATGTTCTCATGCTAACCTGAGTACGAGCTGTAGTGCTGGTAAATTCCACTTGGCTGACTTGTGTTGAAATTGCTGGAGTTTGCTTGATCTCGGAGTCTTTGCAGTAGCTGAACCTGTGAACATCCAACACTTTTTTTTATTTTCGGTTTAACACCCCATGCAACACTATAAGGTCATTTACGAGGCGGGACCTTCAGATTTTACGTTCATGTCCGATAAGATGAGGGTCGGAGCCATGAAAACTACGAAAAAATTCCTGTGGACCTCCATCACCAACAAAAGAATTAATAATTAGGTCGTGATGCACAATGAGAGCACTAGTTCTCACTGCAACATTATTTATTCGCAAATGAACTGATTAACCATAAAAAAAACAGTACCACATCTACTATTCCAGTGCCCCAAGCTACAAGACCCCAGGCAAAAACTTCTACCCCGCAATCCTGATATTGAACACACTCTATAGCAAAACAGAACAACTACTGAAGACCGCACCTTCTACAACATGGCATTGGGCCGAAGGGCAAGAGCTCAAGGGCTTCTGGATTAGAAACAACAGCAACATTGGCAAATGAACAATAATTCTCACAAACTACTTGCAAGCCCCAGGCAACCAGTGACAAAAGTAATGCATAGACTGAGCGATGGGCCCACACATGGAGTTGTTGGAGACCCATAGAAGCTCAGAAGTTATTTTCGAACAAATTCAGCCAACCCGGGCTGAGAGGAAAAAAATCTCAGCAGAAAAAAAAAACAGATCGTCCGTGACCAGGATCAAACTCTTGTCTTCCGCATGACAGGCAAAAGCCTAACCATGACACCGCAGCGCCGGTCTTTTCCAGCGCATACACAAATGAATTCTGTGGTAACAACTATCAAAACACTTTAATTAATTGAAATGGTGGGCAGCAAACACATTTATCAATACAACGAGGATTATTTCTACAAATAAATGATTTTCAGCGCTTGAACATTGAAACACAAGCAGCTAAAAAATCCACAAGAGTGCCTATGCCTGTCTAGCAACACAAGTCTCACAAATCCAACCTTTTCCTCGACACTGCAGTCTCCTCCGATCTGTGTCACTCCTAGGCAGGTCACTTCGTCGCTTTCACTCATAGAAGAGTTCTTGCTGCCCTCGCTACCGTCCGCCATATTGCCACTTGTGTTTCCGCTGTTAGCGTTGTAAGTCATACCAACGGGAATAAAGTCGTCACTTTCTCTTTTCACATCTGACTGACTGCGAATCCACACAAATAGCAAGAGCATTCTAAATTATCTCCACAGACTCTTAACAACAAGAAGCATGCAAGCCTCAACTATTCCAACAAATATTTTATACCTTCATAACTTAATCATTCTGGCAATAACACCAACAAACAAAAAAACATGACTGGCTGTATCAATTTTTTTTTTTTAAATATTAGTGATGATACATAAATGGTCGTCCCACTAGGGGACGGTTAAGAGGGTGTGTAAAGGTTTTCATAAAAAGAAAATATAACATATTATATTTCACATCAATTTACTTGACTTTTTAAAAATATAGCACAAAGAGGAACACTTACAGAAGTCAGTGCTTGAATGCTAAAATTCAGTGAACTTGACTGAGATTCTTCAATCTTTCAAACACTGTCCACATAGAATGTTAACTCTCTCCTTCTATACTATAACGATTGTTATTCTATATATACTCTTATTTTCGACTACCACACATGAGACTCGGTCTACTCTACAACTCTAAAACTCTAACATAGTGTGCTCTGGAAGGCATGATATCTTTTCTGATCACTGCATTAAAATTAATGGATTGGAAAAGACAGGAAAGAAAATAAACAAAGCTTACTTCTGTTGCTGTTGCTGGGACTGAAAGTGCTGCAGCATTTGTTGCTGGCTAAGCTGGGATGAGTTTAAACCGCCACCGTTCTGAGCCATGCTGGGTTTAATCGGTTGAACAAGTTTCACACAGCTGAAACAAACAGCGATCACATCTGTAAATATTTGCCATATTTTCACACAATGAAGAAAAAAACAGACAGAAACGTACAAATACAATACTCTCCATAAAAAGACAGAATCATGTGGCAGACATTTAGGGCAGCTTTCATCCCCTTAACATAAAATTAGGAACAAAACTGAAACTTCATGGAAAGACTGTCAAAAACAAGAAGAGACTTCTTGATAGACTGCACAATAGTTCAATCCCTAACTCGATTTTATGCTAGAAAAAAAGCAGGGTTATTTTTATTGCAGTGCATTTAGGTGCAAATCTGCCCCCTCCTCTCTGGGTAATCCCGCTGTTGTTACTATTTTTATTGAGTAAGGGACAGGTCTGTTCTGATCAAAGCATTGAGTTTCCGTGTTTAAATCAAAATATAAAAAAAGTAGCTGTTGGTCTAACAATGAACACACTTGATCAAAAGACGGGGAAAATCCAGCAACGATCAATTTACGGAGTGAACTAAACGTTTTATTTATTTCACACATTTCTATCTCCATCTACCCCTTATGCTTTATTAATCAATTTCCTACCATTCTTTCAATTTTCTGCATGGCCATCGCTATATTTCAGTGCAGTATAGATAAGCCATTACATCAGTAGGCACATAGAAATAGGTGAAGAAATATACAAACTACGTAATCTTTTAAGGACAGCCTTCTCCTACAAATAATTCTATTTACTGTAAAATCGTCCAATAACTAATGGCCTTAGGTACCCCTCAATTCAATGCCATTTTGAAGAATAGTATGTGAGCTTGAGCAAGTTAGGCCTACTTGCATTAAACTATAATTATAGTGTGTATTTCAAACAAGGCTCCCATATTCCAAATATTTTGCTTATAACACTGAAAATGACAGCTCCTGCCGTATTCCCATAGGCTACTGGTCATGAAAAGACTTAACAAAATAGTATCTTCTTTTCATGACTTGGCATTTATCTCATTGCCTTCAATTTAATTTACAAAAATGCTCTAATTTTAATACTAATAACAAAACTCCATTTCTATGCAACAGAGAAAGAAAAGGACTTAGACTTACATAAAATAGTGTAATTTTAAGTGAGTCAAATTCTTTTTTCTTATGGTCAACGTATGCAGAAAATTAAAGACCCGTATAAAGAGAAAGGGGAAAATTCACACATTCTTACAACTTATGGAGTCAATGCGAGTGGCCATTACCAATTATACAGGTTAAAAAAATGTTCCATCAACTCATTGGCGTCCAATTTGGTTTCCTCCATAATCACATTGAATTTGTCCATCACATCTTTCCGCACACAGATGGCCCCACATTCTGCATCGGACATTTCTGAAAAAGTGGAAAAATCACAATCACACGATAAACTAAGAAACTGAGAATATAATTTTGGTGCAACAGGATACGCTACACATTGAAAAATAATACTTCCTAGCTTGATTTATGAAAGAGCTTTTTAGGAGAAGGGAGTGACAAATAGGCCTAATTCAATGTTTCTCTCTGTAAGTCTAAATCATGCTCCAGACACCGACAAAACAGGACGTCTCTGATATTTTCACGAAGATATACCTTCTAAGACAGAGTTGCCAACCCTCAAAAGAAACATTTAGTGAGATTTCAAATCTTTTTCAGTGAGGTTCTACTCTTTTTAGTGAAAGATTAATTTTACTCAAAGAAACAATTAATTGATTTCATGTTTTGCTCTTTATTATTGTTTCCAAATTTAACAAGCTGGATGGTTGACAATAAGCTCCAACTTAATGAAGACAAAACAGAGATTCTGTTATGTAACCCAAAGGAAAGCCATATACCCATCGATGTAG
>JAUKPP010035417.1:0-17224 GCA_032273245.1 Phyllaplysia taylori | reverse complement strand
AAAAACAAAACAAGAAGAGGCTAAAACAGCTGAGGCTGGCGCCTCTATAAATAACCCACTCCTTACTACTACTTGTTTGAACAAGGAAGGCGTCTCTGGAACAATAACCTTGGCGCTGGCGTCAGATAGGCATAGAAAGAAACCAGCAGAGCGTGAAAAGCTAGGAATTGCCACAGGCCTATCTTGCTTCCTTGTCGCAATGTCGGCTGCACAGAAGACTATTGATTGTAAAGTCAAGGACCGAAGAGATATATTATTCCAGTTGAGAATGGAGAAAATCATAGGACTGGAACTGTTAATCTATCATGCCTACCATGTATTGTGATATATTGATTATAAGACGTAGCGTAGCAATATGGAATATTACATTTATTATGTTGCATTGTATCCAGTAGAACTCCTATCCTATATAATATTGTGTTACCCAGAGAATATTACTTCTTTGCCTCCGTACTTTCTCAAAGAGCGCAGTGAAGCAATCTTTTCGCTTTCCTAAGCAAGTGGTTGATGCTTATAAATTTTAGCATTATGACTGTACTTACAATTTGCCTCCTAGCAATGAAATGGCACTGTGATTAGGTGGGATACTACATATTTAGCTTGTGTTAGGGTACACTATCAAGAACCTTTATTCAACTGGTTCGACAAGGAAACATTGAAAAAATTAACAAACACAGTGTCTTTCATATTAAAATATTTATTAAGTTTTGCAGCATGTAATTGAAATTCCAATTGTAATCAAAAGTCATTTAGCATAATTATTCATCAGAGACAGACAGTACTAAGTAAGGTCACGACACACATTTTTCCAAAACTTACAATCAACAAACTGAACGTTCACATCATTGTCTCTCCTAGCCTGTACTCATCATTTTACAATAACCATAAATGGTTCAACACAGTCTAAATGTAAGGCTGTCTGCCTTGTAATTGCGAGGTTGCAGGTTTGAATCCCAGCACTGGGCCCAACATCATGTCCGAGTGGAAAGACACTTTACATGAATTTTCCTCACTTCACCCAGGTGTCAATGGGTACCCTGCCATAGACTGAAAATATTATGTTAGTGCTTTAGCCCCCGAAAAATGGTTACTTGCTGCACTGCATGCTTTCCAGTAAGTTGAGGATGTTTCTGAATGACCTTGGTCAGCAGGGGTGATAACAGATTGTAAAGTGCATGGGCCTGCTTTGGAGCAAGGGATATCATGTGCTATATAGACCTACATTTCACTCGCGGATCTGATCAATAAAGTCTTATCCTAACACAATATCATTATCCTCAACCCAACAACATCAGTCTTTTCCTAGTCTCCTGGTGATATAAAGAATAGTCATATATACCGGTACATGTATTTTGGAGCAGCATATCATCATCAGATCCAAGGTTCATGCCAAATGGTTGAAAAAAAAATTATCCTGAACTACAGTTATTCAGCCCTGAACACACACAAGCCACTAAATCACTCAGGATGGACACAACGTTGGTTCAGAAAACCAAATTTTGGGATTCACAGTCGACTACCGATGAAGTTGATGCCGTTGAAGAAGAGAAAAAGGAAACCTTTATCCAAAATTAACTTAAAACATTTTAAAAATGTTAAGAAGGGCTGTGACTTAAATTGTAAACTTTACTGAAAATCAACTGAACAGAGTTCACCGTAAGCAGAGGCGACTGTATCTGGGACATCTGACACATCTGCATCATACATGCTGTTGTTCAAGAATATGTAAATGCTTAAAATCACTATATGTTTTAATGGGGGTGCATACAACAAGGTTTGTTAGGGTGAAATTATGAAATGAATGATGAAATACAGTCGACTCCACTTGTAGCGAAGTCGCTTGTAAAGATCTTCGGACGTAGTGATCTTTTTCCGTGGGACAGGCACCGATGTAACACAAACTCAATAAAATTCAAACGGTTGTACTGAATTCACTACTTCCGTCATGACGGTTGTAGAGATGCGTATTCTTATCCCCGGCCCATATAGTTTATAGTAAAAATATAACGGTTTTAACGATGTTCCCCCGTGGCTGCATCGATGAACCCGATGATGTTTGTAACGTTACACACATAACGCCGAGCGAAGCGAACACGGCTGGCCCTGCCTCTCTCACTCGCCGCTTGCCTGAGGGACAATGCACTGTGCGTGTGGCGTGTCAGTGACCAGTGCCGTGTGTGTAAAGCCTTTGTGTGCAAGGTGTGTACGATATGGCTCTGACAAGAGTAAAACGTGTCATGCTTTACTTAAAGAGAAAAATTTATCTGATAGAGGCCATTGCGAATGGACAAAATCAAAAGAATGCTGCGCCTGACTTTGGAATATCAGCAAATACTGTATAGGGCAGAATAGAATTAAAAGAGCGCTTCAAGGAGGAGTTTTGCTGTGGAGAAGTGGGCACATCGCAAAAAAGAGCCCGAGTAGTGGGGTTATTTCCATTGAACTTCCCAGCCGACGGCTGTTGCGAACTTCGGATGTAGCGATCCTTTTTCTGGTCCCCCAACCACATCGCTACAAGTGTAGTCGACTGTAATGACTGATTTGTGTCAGGAAGCATTGAAATCAGACACTTCTTGAATTTGATTTGACACCCACTGCAAACACTGAAAGGCTACTGAATAGATGGTCTAATTTAATCCTGCCTGCCAAGGCCAACCTAAACTGATTTGGTTTAGTTACGTCTGACACCCTTGTAACACTGTGATGTCAGTCTAGAGTTGGGCTGCTTCAACCCTGCCTGTCAGGACCAATCTTGACAGAGAGGGGCACAACATCCCAGCATAGAGACAGAGATACATGATGTATGCATGTATTTCATCCGACATGGAGGTTGAACTCTGTCCTCAGCCTGGAAAAATGAAAACGTGCTTTAAAATGGATATGGAAGGTGTTATGAACAAAGTTCATGGTACAAACTGCACAACGGTCAGAAAACTTTGATCTCATCGACATGACAAAAACCTGATTTTATAGTGACGTTTTTATCCCTTGCTGCTGAATCTGAGACTAGAAAATGTAAAATTCCTCATGTAGGCTACATGTAGTTGTCAATCAAGCTTATTGAATACCGGTATGAATGTCGCAATGTTTATAGCTATGATATCTATACATGGCAATTACAAAGAAAAAACCCAATGAAATATATTGTACGCTTTCAAAAGCACCTCAATAGCTACAAAGAAATATATTGACAAATATAAGACAAAAGATGAGACATGAAACATTTCTTAATTCATCTGCTCACGAGAAATTTGTTTTAGGCATGATACATGTATACATTCCTACTACACGAAACGTAAGCACACGCACACAAATACCAATATACACACACAATGATCATTGAATGGGCATACAAAAGCCATGGTTCCAAATTCTCAAACAGCTGAGAATTACTGAATAGGCTGTATTGATGATGGTAGCCTGTAAGTAAGTGAATTTATAAATTTTGTTGGCACAAGCTTTTTCTGAAAAAAATGTCAGGGCCAAACCGGGCTGAGAGGGACACAACATCCCAGCAGAAAGAATGAGATGCTTGTCCAAAGTGGATATTCAACTTCCATCCTCTGCATGCTAGGTGAAAAGCCTAGCCATAACACCACAGATGCCAGTTAAAAAGTTGAGGACACAACCTCTTGAATTTATTTATAGAGTGCTGCAAGGGTGTGAAAGCCAATGTTGGACCTTGGATTATGAACACCATGTAAAAAGCTCCCAAGCTTATTGCTAACACAGGTGATGATGAAAGCATGAAATTTGACAGATTTTCCAGAAGATACTGTAGGAGAGCAGTTTTCATTAGCATGTTTTGTACTCTATGTATAAAGACTGTCAATATAGTCTTGAACAGTGACTTTTTGTCAATATTTTACTCAAATGGGGCCAGAAATTTCCTTCTAACATCACTTACATTCAGGCTGATGAGAGTACCAACATACTCATTTAAGAATTGTAAAGTCTTTCCAGTGATTCTGACCATTGACCTCTAGAATAGAGAAGGAACCTAGGGATGATCAAAGTATCGTACACTGTATTTCCCCAGTAGTCATATACTTCAGCTCCAACACAAAACTATGGATTCATATTACTACATTCAATAGACTCTTAGGCTGCCTGGTCTGATATTCATATCGCTGGCTTGGGACAACACTGCGACAAGGGCCAAATTGCAATTTTACAAGAGAGACAAAAACCTGCCTCAGTGTTGGTCCAAGATATTCATTGAATACACCTTGTCGCACAACTGCAACTTCGGCTATATTCATTGTAGGAATTTGATATTTTGACACAATGTGTGCGGTTATTTTGGTATCGATACTAACAAAAAAAATGATTTTCGAGATTTTGGCGCTTGTCGCAGTGTTGTCCCAAGCCAGCGATATATAGTCAAAAGATTCATAAACATAACATTCTTTGTAAAAAACAACAACAATAATGTGCATTACCCCATATAGGCCTATAGGTACAAACAAAGAGCCCCACCAAATGGATGTGCGCAAATTTATGTCATATCCAAAACCATAATAATCAATGATAAAAAAAATAGACAAAAGAAATGACCTTACAATGTTCACAGAAATGGGTGAAGAAACAAGAAGCTTGAGTTGCCAACCCTTATTAGTCAAATTGAGCAAGATTTCAATTTAATTTTCCGTGAGACATAAAATATTGAAGAAAGACATAATCCATGTCCAGGTTTTGCCAAAATCAAATTGATATGAGGTGACTTCCATAACAACTCATTAGACAAAATTAAATTAAGAGTAAAAAAAAAGCGAAGCCAAGCACTTCAGCATATATACACGTACTTAAAATTAGGCCTAACAATAATATTTTAAAAAATTGCGCTTTTAAGAGAAAGGAAAGATTCTGTTTTCATTAGCCAGACTTACCCAACACCAATAATTGTGAATATTCCAGGTCACAAAAATGCTTGTTACATTCTTGACCATACCAGCAAAATAAGTAAAAAAAAATCATGAGAATTCAATACTTTACATGAGAGCTCTAGATTCACATAAAATCCTAGAGGTTGGCAACCCTGAAGAGGATAATCTGATGATACATCTACATCAGACATAATACAATTCACCCTGGAATTGTTTTGCAGTAAAAATAGACAGTGGAGCATAAAAACAATCGTTTTCCCAAGGGTCAGAAAAATACCAATAACTCCCTTTCCTTTGTTTTGACAAGCACCTGATTTTTCAGTTCTATTCCAAGATGATTGTGATGAAGGAATAGATAGGATTTCAGAGACAAGTGATTTGTTTGTTTGTTGAGGTTTTTACAGCACTGCCAGCACTGTAAGGTTATTTCAGCGCCAAGAAGACAACAGTACCCCTATTGTACAAAAAGAAGGAGGAACACACACTAGAGCACCGGCAAAACCTTATGATGAATCTACATATACATATGTATCTAAAACATCTACAAAAGCTAGAAAAAAAGTACATGTGCGAATGAAAAAATAATAGGGTCCTTAAAGCTGGGAAAGCATATAATTATTTGAAGAGCTTCAGCACAAACATGTAAGCTCAAGGGAAGAAAGTGAGAAAACTGCAATTTATGGTTTTCATTTTGATCTAACAATGATTTTGAAGGAAAAATCTATGATGACACTATTACTTCGAGAAAAAAATAAAGCCTTTTGTAATTTCTTTCTGAGCCAAATATAAATATTTTACTATAAATAGTTATCAACAGTTATGACTATAAATAGTTACGGTATTAACAGTTATATAACTTGGTTTTTCTCTTTTTAGTGTGTGCTTATAACATGTTTTGCAATGAAGCTCTTCATTTTCACTTTAATTTCTGAAATGTAAACCCATCCATATATGTGCAGTTTCAATATAAAAAAATTAAAAAAAGGCACTTATCATAATAGTCATGGTTCCCATTGATACTTGGCATACAGGCCACCATGGGTAAAATATGGAGTTGAAAAGACAGTCTCTAAACCCTTCCTAACAAGAAACACTGCTGTGATCTCTAGAAAAGTTAAAAAAAGATGAGAAATTGGCTTTGCTTCACCTTAAATATGTTTTGCACTGTTTCAAAATTTACACAAGCTGAGAATGTGGACTCAATTTTCAATGCACTGACTGGGAGTGAGAAGTAAAATCCCCCACATTTGCCTCATACAAATCTAAAGACAGTGAAAAAAAAAAATTAAGCTGACATTAGGTTGAAGACTAGAAGAGTTGTTAACTCAGTTGGTAAATGATAGTTATCTTTTACCATGAGCTTGTTAGTAAGAAAGCATGAATGATTGCACCCATAAGTTACAGGGAAATTTTTCACAAGATACAAAAAACAGTACAGTTTTCATTTTCAAAATATTTTTATACTGTTACAAGGCTTCAACGAACTTTACAATCGAGGGCATTGTAATAATATGCCATCATACTCGCAGGAAACAATGATTATTCTACACAACCCATAGAATCATTAATCATCAAAGTGTCACAGAGTGTACAAAACCACGGCCATTTGTTTGGAGACATATAAATTATTTCAGCATATGCAGCAAATGAACTACCAAGTACATATAACTAGCCAAAAGTCCGAGTGTCACAGAGTCTGCAAATGTAGTTTTGAGATTGCTATATCACAGTAATCGGCAGAGGGACGAGCTTCTTGGAGTGGACATTGATCAGACGTGGCTTTACGTTGACCTTAAATGTTACTAAACAAGTTTAGTTAGAATCTGTTGACAGTTGACAAAAAGTGAATCAATCTTTTTGCTTACTTTTGTAAAATTCACTTTTCTTACTAGATAATCTCTGATTTCTGTGAGCCAATATATTTAGTATTGCACTCAAAAAATAATATTGTCAAATTATTTTTCATTGTCTTGCATCCAATTCCAATTCTCTCCTTTATTACTAACATTCTATTTCATACATTTATGCCAATTTGTTACTACAATTTTTTTCTAAGAACTTGTTACGCTAGTCTGTACAGATGTCCATATGAGCTAACAAATCCTGACTTTGACTCTCAGTGAACTCTTTATTACATTTAGGACAGGCCATAATAACATCTTCTCCCTTTTCAATATTTTTCCGTGGCAGCGGCATTGACGCCAAACTAGGATGCCTTGCCACCTCAAACTGCCTCATAGACGGTAGGCCCTCAAGAGCATCCCCAGTCGCAGCGCGAGGAAGGCTGAGAAAATCAAATTCTGCTCCTCTCAATTGAGATCCTCTCGACGTGTAGCTGGATCTATCGCCTGAGATAACTCCACTATCGTCAAGGTGAGGCTGGGAAACAGGATTTGTTGTGCTTTCTTCCTGTGACGATGCCCGTGAGGAATAAGAGGAGATTGGCGATGACGGTGACATGGAGCCCCCTGCCCCTACACTGTATGGTGTTCTGTTCACTAAGGTTGCTGGTTGGTGTCCACGAGCTTGGAACATGTGTGCTGGCAAATTGACACGTCCATAGTCGGGCCGGAGCGTATGCATGTCTCGCAGACTTTGGGACTGAGGAAGAACAACAATGAATTAGGCCAAATGGTTTCCATCGTTTATCCATCTCCTACTCAATTAATGCAAGCAGCATGCATGCATGCATAGGCAAGCAATACACAGTACTTTCTAATATAAATCAACAACAGAATGTTCATCATTGCTGAATTATCGTTTGACCTTCTGCAAAAAACTTTTTAATGAAAACTGGGTAACTACTTTTCTCCAATACTCAAAACCTCCCCCCCCCCACCCCCCCCTTTTCTTTTTCTTTTTTTACATCTCCAAGGCTTACAAATCAATGCAAAGAAAGAACAATTTGAGAAATGTGAACAGCTACTGCTCTGTTTAGCATGCTTGGAAGCTTAGAAATATAGCAATATTGATGCATACAAAATGAGTTGTTCGGATGCATGTGTAACTTTGTTTGACATGGGATGTAAAAAAATGTGAAAATGGCCCATGGAAGAGAGGAGCACTTAAGGGAAAGAAGGAGATATGAGAGTAAGGGTGTTGAGAAATAAGTTTGAAAGTATATACAATAGAAATATTAATACCTGCTGCATCAACTGCTTTTTCAGGACATCTAATTCAGTCTTCACTGCATTATTCTGCAATAAAATAGATTATTAAAAAAATCTTTAGATGTGATTGAACTCAACATCAATCGTTGCACTGTAAAATTGTAATTATAGCTGCAAATTCTATCATGATGCAATGCTCCATTTCTACACTAGCAAAACATATGTTCATGTTGGCATATAGTATAGTAAGTGCTTTAAAAGAAGTCAATGGTAAAATTGAACACAGTACTTCACAAATTCTGTGCAACATTTCTTAAGCCTTGAAAATAACTCAACTGCATTCACAAAGTGAAGACAGTAAAATAGGACACCTGGGGGCCATCTGACCAAGACACAAAGACATAATCATATATTATGTATATATATATCATGAAGAAAAGTTTCAAACAATCAAATCTTAAAGGCAGCTCAGGTAGAAGAAGAACATTACTCACTTTTTAAACATAATCATATCTTCACACCATTTCCAATGTTACCCTGTGAATAATTTAAAACCTAACATCCAATGGACTTTGACTTGAAAAAAATTGTCGTAAGCCTGTAAAACACACATCATTATTCCTTTGCGACCCTACATAGATCCCAACTGCCAAAGCTAAAGTAGAGGAAAAAAATTAATATTTCAGTACTGAATAAAGATGATAACTCATGGAAGCCATCAAGACAAACTGATGCGGGAAATTTCTTGACAAACAACTTTTTCTTCATCTATTAAGGAGAAATTAGAATGTTCTTCGGTACAGGAGGATTTTTGTCCATTCAGCCGAGAGTTTTAGGTCACACAAATAAAGGGTAAGTTTCTTGACGTCCCTGTAATTTCCTTGAAAACTGCAAAAGATTGCCACTAAATATTTTCACTATCACAGTAAGTATAATTCTCATAATTTACCCTCTCAATAAGGCTACTGAATGTGAAACAAAATTTTCTTATCGCAAAGCTTTATTGCATCATCCTGAAGTTTATATTAAGCCTTGTTGACATAGTCAACAATAAAGCAAATTATTTCTCAGCCCGACACAAGAGGAAATATTGGTTTGGTTTGGTGATTTTGGTGACCAGTTTTACATCCCCTGCAACACTTTAAAGTCATTTAAGAGATGGTCTACTTTGACCCTGCTTGTCAGGGACAACTCAGGCTGAGAGGGAAAAACTCCCAGCAGAAAAAAACCCAGATCGTCCGCAATCTGAATCAAACTCGGGTCTTCCGCATGACAAGCTAAGAGCCTAATCATTACACCACAGCGCCAGTAAATATTGATTTATTGCAAGATACCTAAACACAGCGTTAAAGTAAATGAATTATGACTAGGGGCCAAGCAGCACCAAGATTTCATTCACAACTCACCTCGGCCATCAACCTGGTCACCTCCTCCTGCAATTGCTTGGATCGATTCACCGCTTGCTCTCTGTCTTTGCGCTCAGTGTTAAAGTCCTCGGTGCACACCTGGATCTGCTGCTTCAGAATTTCCACAATGCTCATGTCAAACTGGGGCGCCGGCTGCTGGCTGCGTTGGGCGACAGCTTCTTGCTTGGTCTTCTCCAGCTCTTGCCTCAACTGAGCGTTTTCTGTTTCTCTTCGCCCAAGGTGGGCACGGACCATTGCAACTTCCTGCACAGAACCAAGAGACTGTGAGACACATTGTGAGCACAATCCACTTGACATTGCTCAACACAGGGATGGGCAGAGGTAACCACAAAGAATCCTGAGCTTCAGTGGCAAGAATAGAAACTTGTGAACTTAAGCGTGGAATATAATGATTTTGATAGACATCTCAGGATTTCTTGTACCCTTTACGAGTAAAAAAAAATCTGAATTCAAGATAAATCGTGGGGATGCCCATCCCTAGTAATATTTTAATCAACAGGACATGTGAAACAGAAAGAAAGATGCATGTAAATGTATTAATGTGCCTAGCTATAGCATGTGTTAAAAACTTGAGTATTCTGTAAAGAGCAGAAAATCATCCAAAGGAAAGTCAATAGTAAATGAGAGGAGCTCTGTGTGCGTGGGAAAAATACTACACCCCTCCCCTTCCCTATGTGTGCACATGTGGGTGTGGGATAAAATACTACTACCCCCCCCCCCCCCCCCAATCTGTTAAATCATGCCATATGCCGTAGCTAGCACCAGTAAGATTAGTACACAAGCTTGGGTGCAAGTGTCCTTACTTTTTTCAAATTATCCGTGGCCCGGCTGACAACACTGTCTATCTGGTCTGGCTGTTCCATTAACTCGCTGATCCTGGCATGAAGCGCATGCACCTCTTGCTCTTTCATCTGACTGTGATTCTGCCAGCGGTGGTTCATCATCACAACCTGGGGGGTCAGACAAATCTATCAATATCTGGCAAGGGCTATATCAGAATATAAAGGAGTTATTCCGAAACAATTCAACTAGAATACAAAATCATAAACTCAGATTGAATGATACTTTATAATTTGTCATTCTTGCAAAAAGACTATTTGCCTTTACATTTCACATTTTAATAGTATTGATAAATTGTTTGAAAAAAGCACTACTCTTGTCTTCCAAAATGCATACTGCTTGACAGAAACTATAGGCGCATAAGTACATGGAATCAAACACTTCTAAATCTAACATACAGTCAGAGTCTCTGGGCTGTGCTGTGCCAAAAGCTTTTATCAAACTCACTTGTTAAATTAAGGATGAAATCGAAGTCAATCATCCAAAAATAATGTCTTACATTCAATTTAACTCATTCACTGCTGCTACTGAACAGTTTTGGGTGAATTATGGGTCAAATCTCACTGTCTTTTTTTTGTCCAAAGAAAGAAGCACAAACAAAAAACTCAAAAGCAAACCAGTTTCTCACCTTTTCATAATCGCTTTTCAGCTGTGCAAATTTCTCCTCAGTCAGGCCCAGGTCCTGTTGAGGAAAGTATCCTTTATTCAAATATGAAATTCTCTGTGACAGAAGTACTAATAGCTACTTTCTAGATTACTAGATTCTAACAGTAATATGTTTTGCACACAGTGGTAAGGATAGAAGTTTTCTACAACACTTGAGACTCCCCCAAGATATTTTTCAGAGTTTGACATTAAATGTATAATGCATGCTAGAAGTTGCCCTCTAGGAAAAAAATCCTGAATTCCTGATGATGCCTATCTCTGGAAACTTAAAGAGAAATTTTAACTCTCAAGAATGTGAAAAAAAGGGGGAGGGGAGGAGGTAGGAGGGGGATCGTGAATTTGGTATAAATCTAAGGAAGGCTGTCCCTGGAAAATTAACTGGATTTTTTTTAATTCTCAAGGATATAAAAGAAAAGAAGGAAAAACAAGCAGGAATTTGGGATAAATGATGCCGGATCATCATCATTTATCCCATATTCATGCCCATCCCTTTCCTATGAAGCAGCAATGACAGGCCTACCTGGGCTGCTGCTTCTGTCCTCTTGTCTTCCTCTTCCTTCAACTCCTGAGACTTCTGCAGTTGACTCTCCAGCTGCATACATTGCCCTGACACCTGCTGTAGAGATATCCTCAATGCCTCCAGTGTGGTCGGGGCGAGGTCTACAGTCTGTGTCTCTCTTGTCTCTCTGCTGGTAGTGTTCATTTCTGTTTCCCCTCTGCTTGTGGTGGATTTTTCAGACATTACTTTCAGCTCTGCCTCATACTGTTGAATTATTCTGAGTTTAACGTCTTTCATTTCTAACAGCTGAGCCTTCAGTTGGTTATTTTCCGCTTCAAGAGTTTCCAGGTTTGTCTTCATTGACTGGACATCCTGGAAATTAAACAAATCCAAGCTACTGTAAAGGTATATATATATTTTTTTTTTTCATGTGCCATTCAGAAGAATGAATAAAAAGGTAAGAGACGCCATTGTTCATACTGGTACAATCATACAATCTTAAAGAGTAACATGAGATGTTGACCCCCCCCCCAAAAAAAAAAATCAAACCAAGAATTAAATAACAACCCCAAACAAAGATCTAAATAAACAAACAAAAAGTTTTCAATTGTGAGCTTATGATTACTTACTTCTGTTAACTTCTTGCCAGCTTGATTCTCCGAATTTTTCAGCTGACTCCTCAGTCTTGCATTCTCTCGAGCCAAATTGTCAAGAGTTTGCTTAGACGCTCCAGGTACAAACAATTCAGTCTCCTCAATGTTTACACTGTTAGAAGGTAAAAAGTTTTCTTTTCAAGGTACGCAATAACTCAATGTTATTATAAATCTCATCTGATCATAATATGTTTTTCATTTCTGAAAACTACCAAACAACTGAAGACAATCTAAAGAATTTACTATCAGATGAAAATACCAACATGGCAAAGGTCAATGGGTACTTTTCTAGAAATTTGTAAATATATATGACATCATACAAGATAAATGAAAATACTGAACAGACATTACAATTACAACAACTAAACCATTGTGTGCATGAGGGAAATTGATTTGATAACTTTCAAAATGACCTCTGGAGTTTCATCTTGCAAAACTTTTTCAATAACTTCAAACGAAAAAATCTAAATTAAGGATCCTCTTTACATTATGCATTGAATTACACATATTCAGCAGTGGCTCTTAAGTTTTGTTTGCCAAGAACAAACATCAGTAGCATTAGATAACCACAGCAACTGATGAAAATGAAATGGTAAGTATAAAAATTATTAAACTCAGCCTGTGGACTGAGAACAGAGCCAAAAAACATTTTGAACTTAGGGAGCATGATCTGTGGCAAACGGTAAAGCGCCCGCCTGGAAATGAGGAAGTCCTGAGTATGAATCCTGGGAAGTTCATTGCAATTTTTTTTCAGTCTTCAAGACTCTAACCCCCATCTGATCAGAGATGGACATAAAATTCTGAGGAATAGCCTCCAAAATCAACTGAGATGGGTACTTAGATTGAGTGGTTAACTCAACAGATGCTCAACCAATCATCCATGGGATCTCATCAAATTGAAGCATGCCATATGGCGAGTGACACATCACACAAGTCACTTCCCAGAATGTCTTTGCAAACTTTGCCAAATGTGTGAGGAGGTGCGTAGAGAAGAGGGTGGCCCATTTAAGCATGTCTTCAAAAGAAGGCATTAAAGTAATACCTGTAACCATGAATAATTGCTCTCCCTGAAAAATACTTTGAAGCTACTCATCGTTCAAATGGTGCAGACAATAAGAAAGAAGAGTCAGTCACTCTTGGTTTATGTATTGAAAGAAAAATTCATTCCATGTTTATTATTTATAGGAATTGTGTACTTTTCACCTTTTCCACAAAAAGGAAAAAATAATGCTAAAAAGCTAATAATTATAATCATCAATCAATCACTCACCTGCTTGATAATCCATTAGTAGAGAGTCTGTTCTGAAGATTAGTTACAGCAGTCTCCAATACTTTACACTGCTTTGATAATTTGACAACTTCTAGTCTGGATTCTTTTAACATATGAGTGACAGTATCCACTCCTGCACAGCGATTCTTGTAAACTGAGGTTTGTTCACACGTTCCCTTGAGTGCAAGCGTCAGATTTGAAACTTGTAGTCTATTGAAAAAAAAAAAAAAGAAAGTGGCTAGAATAAAAATAAAAACATCCAAACCACACACAACTTTGAAATCTAATCAAGCATCAGATTTAAAATTAGCCACAGCAAGAAGAATGTATTGAGGATGAAAAGAGACTCCTTTGATGAGAATGAAAGGAATGAAGTGGGCCGCTTATTGGACCAGCTAAGAGACAATGTTGATGCAGATGTGCCAAACACTGTACAGAAGAATTGTTGCATTGTGACAAGGACATTATGACCTCCACCCAATTGACAGATGAGGAAATAGTAATGAATTCGGCTATAACAGGACTCGGTCAGAACAGGGATTTTAGGCTGGTCACACCTTCACTGTTGTACTGAGGTTCCACTGTAGTTTCATTTCCTTTTCACTTATAGATCAGTTGAGACAAAAATGATGGGAAAGCTAATTGAGAATATCATAAATTTGACATTAATGATTAACATTAGGTCGATGATTTGATTTTCATAATCTTTATCTTTGATACAGTGCAACTTCCGGATAACGACATTGCTCGGGACCGCAAAATTATGTCGTTAATCGGAAATGTCGTTATTTAGAAGTTTCCAAGATGACGGACATTGGGGTGTGGTAAATCTGTCAATGACGATTGTTGACAAGCTGTTGTGGGGAATTCCATACTTAGCGTCAATGTCCTTCTTTGGCATGGTAATGGAAAAACGTGATACCGAAGCTAAGCCATGAGTAAGCGTCAAGCGCTATCACTGGGAGCGGGAGAGGAAGTGGTGGCGCCCGATCGCCGGCCTACAGAATCAACGTTGTTGTTTTTCTCAGAAGAAAATATCTCCGGATCTACCGCACCGATCTGATTGAAACGAATGCCGTTCTGAAGTGCTTCCTTTTCCCTTTTTAAAATCATACCGGAAATGATTTGGCGATTCACATATGAAAGAAAATTGCGAAATACTTAAGCCCACCCGAAACGCAATGCATTCACAACCGATCACAAAAGTCTACAGGGCGCAGCGCGGCCGATTCGCCTTGCGGCTCGCACGTTCACTGAACTGCCTATTGGACGGGAAAAACCGCAAATTATTGGCTAAGACACAGGGTCAAACGTCAAAAGTTGCAACCTCGATGTCGTCATCTAGAGGTTTTATTAGAATGTATGTCGCTATTTAGAGGCTTTTATTACTAATGTTATATAGCAAAAAAATCAGGACCAGAGGCCGATGTTGTTATCCAGAGAATGTCGCTATTCAGAGATGTCGTTATCCGGAAGTTGCACTGCACATAATTTTAAATTACTAAGCTTTAATTCGTCATTCATCATCAGGTTTAAAAGAAAATTCCATTAGGCCACATCAGGTTGTTTTTTAAAAAAAACCATGGCATTTTAAAATCCACCCTGAATAATATAAAATGCAATCAAGAGAAATAGAAAGAAAAATTCATACAGCAGTTTTGGAGAAAATCTAACAAAATTTGCACAATGAAATTTTGACGGGAAACGAACTGAGTCTTTTCTTTTAATTATTAATAACTGTAGTCATTGTCATCGTTGAAAGTGAAACAATGGGAAATGTTTCTTGCTCATAAGTACGATTTCAAATAAAACAACAAACCGTAGGGCATCTCTCTCTGCTTCGACAGTCAATGCACCATCAGATCCAATTGTTGTCATATAAGTTGGAGATTCAGATGAGTAGTCAGCTGTTGATTGTAGGTTATTTGGTCTCTGAGAAGAATCAACATTATACTTGCTGTCCGACATCTCAGGCATTTGTAGTAGCTGTAGTTAGTCTTGCCTGTTGACTTCTCGTTGCTTGAGCCTGTTAATCAATAATAATACAATGAATTCAGACATGACTTAATATGTTTAGTAAGACATTTAGTTTTCTAAATTTTTAACAACATACAGCAAGAAGTCTTTACAGTTTCAATTCAAATGAATGTCACAACTGTAAAGTGTATGAGATGTGGAAGAGACTACAGAGAATAAAAAAAAGTACCAAATTTCAAAATGATCTTACTACACTACAGCCTTACGAGATATTAGTATAAAAGATAAGCAACACATTTTTATATACGTCAAATCTATCTTCATTGCTCCTTTTTCACCCACCTCCTAAGAATGCATAGAATTGTTGATGTAGCCTACATAGTGAACAAAGTTAGAGACACAACCGGCTCTGCTGATGACTTGCCATAAGATAGGCTTACATTACATACAATTACAAGTATATATAGGTGATCTTGTACTTCGTTAAAGTCAAAGTTCGGGTATCGATTTCGCCCTGGTATCGAAGTAGATTGAGCTAAGCGTGAGACCAGAGGAAACACTCATCATCCTAGCATTTTTATTACAATTCAGAACTATTTCAGTCTAAGCCTTGTTGTACAAGGCTTAGATTGAAATGGAAATCTGAATTGTAACAGTAACATGTTGTGTTTCCTTCCAGTCTCATTCTTTATTCACTCTTCTTCGATACCCGGACAACATCGATACTCGGATCTGACTTTATGAACGAAACTACAAGATCATCCAAGTATATAATATATATGTTGCCCCAGTTTTCTCCAACCTAAGAAAGCGTAGGAATACAAAGTTTAACACTAGGTTTCCATTAGGTGGGCGAGAAAGGGAGCTGGGCGAAAATTGCAGCACAAAGAAGATACAAATTAATACAAGGTAAATCATCACATTGACATTTTGATTGAAATTGAAAGAACATGATTGAAGATTTCTCGACACAATAACTCACCCAATGCCACGATACACACTACACAGTTGAGCCTAGATCTAGTTGTCCAGCAGTAGTGCGGATTCAGATTGTTGTTACGTTGTAATTATGAATTCTGACTCGGTGGCACTAATAAAAAGTAATAGTAATAGCCCTCTGCCTCTAGTCTAGTTGTGGCAGTGGCAGCAGTAGTGACTCGTACTACTCGTAGTGAGTCGAAGATCTTCTACCAAAGATTCTATATACTACGTAGTATAAAGGGTCTTTGCTTCTACTTCTTCTCACATCTTCTAGTGGCACAAAATCTCTAGCTAGAATCTAGATCAAGGCCCTACCTCCAGATCTGTCTAGATCTAGATCTAGATCTAGATCTAGACCCAGCCAAAACAATTAGTGAGTTTGGACCTGGAATCTAGATCTTTATCTATATTCGAAGATGAGGAAGATCTTTAGCGATAGTAAACGTTACAAGACTTGTTCTTGGTTTAAGCCTAGCCCTATGCTATGCTGATTAGTGGTGGGCGTACTCGATTACTAGTAACCGATTACTATGATTACCAGGAATTTTCTCACATATATCGATTACTGTGCTCAGTAATCGGTTACTTCAGCGATTACTGTAGACTTTGTTCCCGTCATCTCAGAAAAAAGAAACCGCCTTAATTAAAGACAAGAATGTGAACATTTTCCTGTTCAAGAATAAGAACCTTTAGACCAGGGACTACAAAATGGAAAAAAAAGATTACCGGTAGTTCCCCCATTTCCCATGCCTTCTACGTGTAATATCTTCACTCCTCACCCCCACCACACTTCAGAAGTTTTTGTCTGTTTAATGCAATTGGATGTCTTTATTTTACTTATATTGGTCCTTTCTCTGTCGGTGTTTATAGCTTACTATTGAATGAAATAAGAATTTAAAAAAAAAAAGAAAATTA
>JAUKPP010035306.1:12500-15342 GCA_032273245.1 Phyllaplysia taylori | reverse complement strand
CCCCCCCCCCCCCCCCCCCCCCCCCCCCCCCCCCCCCCCCCCCCCCCCCCCCCCCCCCCCCCCCCCCCCACTGCTATTTTAAATGCAAGGTGTTATAACATAATCAATCAATATGCGTTGTAAAATTCGGGTGAGTGTTAAGTATGGCAGAAACATTAGTACAAAATACAAGGCTTAAACAATGGGGAAAGGTGGTCAATATGTTTATTCCTCTAAGCTATTGAGAATAAAAAGCACCCGATATATTATTAACTATGTTTAAAACTAATTATACAAATTATAATATATTTTTCTTATGATTATGCAACGCACTACAGATGAATTTGGTCGAAGCCGATGGGAATCTGCTCTGTAGATATAGAATTTGTGAACGAGGAGGCCGTGTTTTTTTTGCTGTGGTATGTTTTTCTGTTGCTTCTGCTGCCTCCGTTGCCGTTCATGTGGCTGTTACTGGTGTTGTTTAGGTGGGAGGGGAGGGGAGGGCATGTAAAATATGTCGACCGGGGCTCTATAAACATAGAAGCTATCTATGGGAGTATGATATCCAATTTTCGAGCTAGTTTTAAGTTAGTTGTCTATAGAGGCGCCAGCATCTTTGGTTTTTTTAGCCGTTGCTTTTTTCGAACAGAGTGTATATAGTTCTTGCCAGGGAAACAATGGTCCATGTCTCTTTGAATTGAATAAGAACAGGAAAATCTGATCTATTTAATGCATGTTCTATATACAAATATTCAAACTAAGATGCTATGCTTCACTGCAGAAAAATTTGGAACGCTCAGATGTGACCACAGACTGGTCTGTGCCACCTAAATCTTTCTCCCCCTCCCCCCCCCCCCCCACCTACCCCATAAAAATAGTTATGTCTCTTCCTATATTATCCTATTGCCTTTCGCCCCTCACTCCGTGGTCACAAAACACTATGCTATGACAGAGAGAAATAGCTGTGGGTTTGGCATGAACGTTCCTGGGTCCAACCACTTGGAGAGATCCAGAGAAGGAATTTCTTCACAGCTCACTTCTGGATTGCTGTTGAAAGACAGAAAGAGAAACAAACGAGTTGGTCAGTTTCGTTGGTCACTTTGTCTCTTTTTTAAAGGCTTTTGCAACATTATAGCTTTTCGTATAACGCCATATAAGAGACAGGATTCTCAAGGTTACCGTCCACCAATGGTAGGATTCGAACCCAGAACCTCTGCATTTATATGCGGGCTCTTTGTCGCTCAGCCGCAGTCATTCACTCCTTATCCAACACAAAAACAAGCGAGTTAATAGTGAATCTTTGAACTAACAGCAAAAATGAACATTATATAGCATGAATGTCATGAAAGAAAGGACCCATAATGCTGCTTTAATCATGGCACATCGACTTCAGTACACTTTTCAATCTAGTCGATATTGATGCACAGGTGGAACTTGATAGAGATAGTTTTTGCCAGTTTTTGTTTTACGCCCTTGTAAGTATAACATTATGATATGGTCATTAATTAAGAGGCGAGCTACTTCGACCTTGACTGTCAGGACCAGCCCGTGATGAAAGCGACTCAATAATTTTGCAGATGCTCGAAGATGTTGGTCCAAGGCGGGGGTCGAATTCCGGTTCCCTGAGTGACACGAAAGAGCCAAACAATTACAACTTGCGGAGACTTCTTTTACTTTTGGGATTTGTCCCTCTCATCCTGGGTTGGCCCTCACATGCAGGGTCGAAGGAGCCTGTCTCGTGATTGACCTTACAGTGTTCCAACGCACACAAAACTGGTAAACAAGTGAAACCAAATCGGAAGTGAATACCATCGATAGATCCTCAATGCTCCTAAACAGGGCCTATCTCAAAGATAATGGGTTCTGAATCCTTTGGACTCACCGAGTGGAGATGCTCTTAAAAGCCGATTTCTGAGCGCGCTGTATTTTCGTCCCTGCACATAGGACTGAAGACAGGGTCACCTTTTTAATGGCTCGGAGCTGGGCTGGAAAAAGAGAAAGCTGGATGAGATTTATTTGTAATGGATCTAAAAACAACGAGGAGGAGGAGAGAGAGAGAGATGGAGAAAGAGAGAGAGAGAAAGAGAGATTGATAGATAGAAAAGAGAGAGAGAGAGAGAGAGAGAGAGAGAGAGAGAAAGATTAATATATAGAGACAGTTTGAAGAGGGTTTTTTTCTTTCGGCTATGACCATTTTTTTTCTTCCAGTTCCTATGATGTCCCTTTGACTTATTTAAAACGTTAAAATGAAAGCACACATGATGCCCCAGGAACAGTAAGATTTTACATTTCCATACCAAGCCCCTGGCAGCTGCATGATAAGATCAGACAAGAGGAGTAACCTCCGATATTGACGTTAAACTTCTATAGAGCGGATTTGAACAGAGGAATAGTCTCCGAGACTAATTGTGGGTGATCAGGTCCCGTAATTTTTCTGTTCTGATGCGAGTGTTATTCGACTTAGTCACAAATGCCTTCACAGTAACACACATAGTGGGAAGCAACAACAGAAGGCTAAAGCCGGCGCTGTGGTGTAATGGTTCGGTTCTTCGTCTGTCATGAGGAAGATCCGAGTTCAATCCCGAGTGCGGCCGATCTGGGTTTTTTTCTGCTGGGATTTTTTTGTGTGACTTCAAAGGATCTTTCAGTGTTGCAGGGGACGTAAGATTGGTAACTAAACCCAGCTGACCAAACACAATGACATAGTGGAAAACTTCAACAGAAGGCTAAACTTTTACTATGTATCGTAATCACACAACTAAACTGTTGACAAACCTCTGCATCAGCGGTACTGATGTAATCGTAGTAGTAGTAGTAAAGAGCAAGTTATCCATAGAAGCGCCAGCCACAGCTGTTTTAGCCT
>JAUKPP010035306.1:0-7500 GCA_032273245.1 Phyllaplysia taylori | reverse complement strand
GTCATTTTACGAGGCAGGTCGTCCAAATGTTACGCTCATCTACGATAGGAAGAGGTTTGGCGCCATGGAAACTCCAAAAATATCCCGGTGAACCTGCCGGATTCGAACCCGAGACCTCCTCGTCTGTAGGCGGGCCCACTACCACTCGGCTAACGACGCCCCTTGAAAAGTAGTGTTATCGTAATTAGAGTAATAACATGTTACATTATTATAATTTAAAACAAGAATTTCTGACTCTTATATTTTATTCAACATCGTTCTTCCTTTATGATGATGATAACTTTGTACCACAACCATTAATACGGGTGCAATGGTTTAATGGTTAGCCTCTTCGCCTGTCACGCAGAAGACCCGAGTTCGATCCCATGCACCAACGATGTGGGTTTTTTTCTGCCCGATTTTTCCCTTCTCAGCCAGTGTTGGTCCTGACAGGCAGGGTCGAAGTGACCCGTCTCTTAAATGATCTTACATTACAGTGGACCTTAAACTAGTAACCAAACCAACCCAAAAACAAACATTATTTCAATCATAAGAACAACGTCAATCAAAGATAATAGAAATTGAAAGTTTTTACCTGGAAAACAGTCTCGTCATCCCATGATCTCATTCCTTGACTCAAGAAGTCAGCGATGTAGTTGTGGAACCGGTGAAAGACGACGTGAAGTGATGACAAGACAGGCTGCTCGTTGACACGGGTGTCTCCTGATCAGACAAGGGGAAGAAAAGGATCGAAGATACTACGAGTACGAGACCGCTTAGTTTTTAATAGAATTATTATTATTCTTTTTATAGACCGCTTACTTTTACTTCATTAATGTATGGTATGCGCTCTTTTGCTTTCCGTTGAATTACATCAAGGTAGAATAAGATCAAACATTGTGTATAACTTTAGATCTCGCTTACTCTCACTTCACTCGTGTGGCGGACTTTCGTCGCCTCCAATAAATATTGGATGCAATCAATGTAAAATAAGATAAGTATTAAAATATTGACATAATTTTATTTATTCCTTTAAGTTTTGCAATTTAGGATTACCGTTTTCACAATTCATTTGGAATGTGGGATTGAGTGATCAAATGTTGTCTATTTTTGTTTATTTGTTGGGATTGCTTTGCATTTTTTGTAATGGATAACAAAACGATTAGCAAACGCCAGAATAAAAAAATAGTTGTTTTAATGCCTGCTTTTAAGAGAAGGGTTAAAACAAAAAATGCAATTACGCAAAGAATTTGGTAAGTAAATTGCCTGGAAGCTGTATCTTGTCATTAGAAACACGTTTGATGTACCTGCGCCAAAGCAGACTTTGCCTCTGAACTCTGTGGCTCTGCATGTCGTGGACGCGTTGGCTGGCAGCAAGTCAGTCTGGTAACTCCTGAGGCGACCTTTTGACGGAGGAGACATCGAGAGGTTAGTTGATTGATCAGCTCATGCTTGCTTCAATGACAAATAAGGCGGAGCGTCCACTGACCTGTTTTGTCAGTTACAGGCCAGGCTCATCTATATATGATATATACATAGTATGAGCCTGGCCTGTAACTGACAAAAAGGTCAGTGGACGCTCCGCCTAATTATTCAATGCATGCATATATGTTTAACAGCCCCAACATTCTTCCAAGCCTGGTCGTACTTCAATGAAGCATTTTGGTTAATGTTTATAACGTGATCAGTAGTGTTAATTCAGCTGATGTCCTTGATTGATTTGTCTTAAATGTGATTAATTGTAGTTCGGCATGCTACTTTTCTTCCCTTGATCACTATAATGTTAGGGTTAGTTTTCCTAGTTTCCCAAAAAACATAATTTTAACTGTTTCAGTTTCTAAACTTCTAACCTTATATCAAGAGAATTGATGGTTTAGTGGATATTCATTATTTATTATTTCATCCTTTGCTAGAGAACTGTTTATTCCTATCATAAGTAGGTTAAAACCACGGAAAACTCTGAGCCCAGGGTGAACTATGTAACAAGATACAAGTGGCTGATTCTGTGTCCGGTATTTAATGTGTGAAGCCAGAAATGCTAAATAGTTTCATGCATTGGATTTCGTTTTATTTCCTTGAACAAGAATGAAAACTTTAAACGTTATTGAACTGTGGAGTATAATTCATCACTTTTTCATCCTTTATCTCCTCCTTCTCCCCTTCTTCTTCTTTTTCTTCCACCATCATCAGTTACAACGGCAACAACATCATGAACAATGATAAAAGAAGAAAAATGTTAAATATCAATAGTTACAATAGCAAAACACACACCATAAACAGTACGAACAATACAGAAACAATAATAGAACATCAATAACAAAAAAAATCACACCAGTAGTTACAATAGCAAAAAACATACCCTAAGCAGTACCAACAATACAAATTCAAAAGTATAATAACTATAAACTATAAGAAAAACAAGAAAAAACAACACTCACCTCCCACGTTCTCTCTAAGGTTGTCCTGTACAGCCTGCGATGAGCCGTAAATCTGCGAGGCATCTATGAACGATGTTATAATGTTGCCCTGCTCCCGAGTAGCTGGAAAAGGGCACGATCAAGACGTTATCTTCTTTCCTCGGCATTTGGTTTTAACTACAAGCAACCTGTTCATCAGATTCCACGAAATACCCATGCTGACCTTATAATTGTGACCAGTGGTCACATACTACATTAAACACACGTACACTTATTTGGTCGTACGGGCTTGCAGGTCGTAGCTACTACACCTGGGTGTATTTTGGACGCATTTGGCATGCAAGAAAGTTTGCTGCCATGCCCGGTGTAAGATTCATTAGTAGAACTCACCCACTGGCGTAAGTTTGTGGGCGACTTATACCGGGTGTAGAATTTACGCATAGTGAAGATTCCCGAGTGTTTCTTGCACTGAAAATTTTTCTTTTACATAGGTGCGGCGTGTTACGTAGCCGTAAGGTCGTAGGCCTAGCTTCATGCATACGGCCACTGTACACTCCCTCCAAAGAAGTAGATTATGTTTATGAAGTTGGTTTCTTGAACTCACGATTTCCTCATCAGCTCCGCGAGGAGATAGGATCCGGATAAAAGACAGTGAACATATTTAAACTTGTCAGTGTTAGCGCTAGTCAAAAGGCGTATTGAACTGAGTGTTTCTCCAGCAGGAAATCGATCATAATATTATTCTAATGTTCCTATGTAACACCTAAAACAAAAGTAGATAGACATTGAGAGTATCTGTTTTTGGACACAGGTTTCATATTTATTCGCAAATTATTAATCAATTATAACATTATATTCTATGCGTAGTTTTTATCAGACTTTTCGCAGAGTAAAATTCTGACAATATTCTGTTAGATCTATGAATCATCAGATACGTTAATCTATTGTTGATTTACTTCGATGGAGCGAGAAAGTTTTTACAGATTAGACCTATGCTTTTTCTCTGTTGGTTGATCTGTAGGAATTATCATTACAACAGGCAAACTTTCACTTACGTGACTTGCACTTGAAAGAGGGGGCGAACACCTTCGACCTGACAAAGTTCATGCAGGATTTGGTGAAGTCTCTGTCTGGCTGGGGTATAGGTATGGGGAAACATGTGCCAGGCAGGGGGCGGCTGGAAGGTGGATCACACAGAACTGAGGGTTATGATAAACTACAGACTGGTGTCATCAGGATTTGTAATATTATTATTGTTGTTGTTCTTGTTGATGATGTGTTGTTGATGTTGTTGGTAAAGTTTCTGATCACGATGATCCACCTGCTAGGTTTGCTGTATCATTGTTAGTTTAATTTAGCTTAAAGTTAGTTGTTTATAGAGGCGCCGGCATCTTTGGCTGTTTTAGCCTGTGTCATTGTTATTGTTGCTGCAGATGTTGACGGTAATTATATGTAAGCCCTCTTCCATTCTCTCTCTCTCTCTCTCTTTCTCTCTCTCTCTCTCTTTCTTTCTCTCTCTCTCTCTCTCTCTCTCTCTCTCTTTCTCCTCTTCCTCTCTAATACACACGTAAACAAACGCGCACATGAACACACAAATATGCAGACACCATTATACTCATGCATACACGAACTAGCACATGCGCAAATATCCAAACAAACACTCACTTACACAAATATACAAACACACACACACACACACACACACACACACACACACACGCACACACACACACTTACACAAATATACAAACATAATATATACACATAAAGAATCAAACCTCTTGAACATTCTGGCGACCGTTGAGGTCGGTGGCCGAGTATAAAAGCTTCGGACGGGAAATTGGATCATTTCTTCACAGCAGTCCAGTTCAGAGTCACCTGCGAGAGTGATTGTTTGTTTGTTTGATTGATTTTTTGTCGCATTGTCAACCGTCAGATCCTATTTGACTCGGGAAGCAGATCTACACTTTTTTAATTGATTTGTTTTCGGCTTTTCAGCCCTTGTTACACCTAAACCTTACACCCTAGACATTGATTAGGTTTGTTTTGGTTGCCAGTTGTACGCCCCCTGTAAGGTCATTTAAGAGACGGGCTACTTTGACCCTGCCTGTCAGGGTCAACCCGGACTAAGAGTGGGAAAATCCCAGAAGAAAAAGTCTCAGATCACCCGCGCTCGGGATCAGACTCGAGTCTTCCAAATGACAGGCACGAGCCTAACCATTACACCAAAGCGCAGATAAAAGTAGATTAGAATTCATTTTGCAAAAAGAGGGAAGTGAAAGACCCCACCAGAAACTCTGACAATCACCCAAACAATTTTTCTTTATTATAAACAGCTATAGAAAGACACCACTCAACCCTTTCAGCTCAAAATATTCTTTTCATTTTTTTTATTTTTTTTATTGAGATACCATTTTCACTAGCGCATGGCAAGTTTGTTAAAAACATGTCTTCACAACAGTAGGACTGCTGGGAACCTCACAATTCACACGAAGAAATCGTTTAATAGGTGTGTTGCCAGTACAGATACACCATTTTTTCTGTTTTTACCCTGGGGTGTATTTCATTTGGGGACAGACGTGCTTGAGAGTCTTTTTTTTTCTTTTTAAGTGAAATAAAGTCTCTTCCTAACAACTTCTTTTTTTTACGGCGTGATTAAAATAATATGATAACAAAATAATACTGGTCAACTGGTGTTAGTAGACTATGAATAGGGGCGACATATTTTATGGGGTGCTATTTTTTGTGTCCCATGTGAAACAACACATTTATTAACTTTTCTGTCTCACAATCATTCGTGTTAACTTTGGAGTGTTAAATAGACGTTAAACCCCAAACAAAGAAAGAAACAAAACAATTTTTAAAAAAATGAATAACACCAACATTTTTATGACCACGAAGACAAGCTTCCTGCCTGAACAATAAAGTTCATTTAATCGTATCTTATTTGATCTTATCTTATCTCATCTTAGTGCATACCAAATACAACGAACTAAAGGTTGGCATATAATATGGAGGGGGAACTTACCATTGGTCAGAGGCGTGAGATCAATATCGTGATCGAGGAACTGGCCAAAATGCGTGAACATACTGGTCAGTTTCCTCTCGTGAACTTCGTCCGAGTCTGCAGTGTGGACAACTCGACTGACCACCCGGGGGGAGGGAAGAGGACGGCCGGACTTGCCGTAAGCTCGAGGGGCGTTGGCACCTTAGGGACGTGACACAACGTGAATTACAGCCATGGGAAATTACATAGAAGTGTGGAGTTATTGTTATTTATAAATAAGCACATGCCTCCCTTGCTTTTCCTCACTCTTCCTTTACCCTGTCTCTCTCTCTCTCTCTCTCTCTCTCTCTCTCTCTCTCTCTCTGTCTCTCTATTTCTTTCTTTCTATCTGTCTCTCTCTCTCTCTCTTTCTCTCTTTCTAGCTTTCTTTCTGTTCCTCTTCTGCTTTTCCCTATTTTCGCTCGACATGCACACAACGTACTCACTTTATTCACCCTCCTTCTCTCTCCACAAACACTCTTTATATTTCTGGATCTCTGTCTTTCTCTCTCTCTCTCTCTCTCTCACATACACACACACACACACACACACAGACACACACACATACACACACACACACTGGAAGTTAAAAGAGAAAAGTTGGCAAGCACTGGTCAAAGTCTCCTTTTCTAAAACGAACCATCGTCATAGGCCGAGGGAATGATTCGCTTGAAGGGCCAGCCAGGAGTCCCCCACGCGGGGTTCCCTAAGTTGTTGCAGTAGCCGTCTGGCGTGCGATATTTAGCTCTTCGGTCACACGTCAATTTTGGAAACACACAGCTGGGCGAGGTTGTTCTGAAACATCAGTGTAAATGATTAACATCAGGGTAATTACAATGAAAGTATAGAAAATGTCGATAGTAATGATATATATTATGCTATAGTTATCGTTTGAAACCATTTATCTTAAAAGTTTTTAACAAGACTTTGTCACATTGAGATTTAGCTTGATATATTTAGGGTCATAATATCGAAATTTTCAAATCTGGACGTCACCAGTTCTTCTCCCTGGAATCCTCACTTGCTACTTCCTGAGAGTTTCTAGCTTGTTTTGGTTTTGGTTTTACGCCCCTAGTAACACAAATGACGACTCAGATGCAGTCTACTTCGACCCTGGACACAAAAGGGGCTGAGATGGACGCAATAACTCAGCAAAGATACGTAGATGGTATAAAATGAGAATCGAACTCCCTACACATGAGTAACCAATACACATCAGACGACCATGTAAAGAGTTGTGTGCATTGAGAGAACTGCAATGAGTTTAATGATATTGTGGTGAGTTATTCGCTCACCTTGATCATGCCAAGAAAATGTCGATTAAGCTACGCCCGTGCATCATCATAGATTAGGTACCGCTGATATTCTACTGGCTACACACATACTATTATTCGCTTATTAGCTAGTAGAATGTTTATATAGTCTTAAGTGTTTTGAAAGTGACATACTTTAAAATAATATATTCGTCTTTTATGAGACAGAAAACTTCTCCTTCGAGTATATTATAATTATGACCTTCTTGGTGTGTGTGTTCAGCTATACGTCTCTTGCAACACTGGAAGGTCATTTAAGAGAGTGGCTACTTTGAACCCCACCTGTCTGCGCCAACCCGGGCTGAGAAGGACGAATCCCTGGGAAAAAAGCAGATTGTCCGCAAGTGAGATCGAACTTGGTTGTACGCGTGATGGCGAAGAGCCTAACCATTACACCACTGTCATCTAGTGCAAGTGTGATTTATAGCCAATTTACATAAAATATTTGGAACGTAACATCACTGAAATATGGGTTTAACACATAAAACACCACGGTGCACATGCATAGGCCTACCCGCCTTTTCTGTCTTTACAACAAGAATTGAATTATTCATTAACCTTGTCAAGAGAGACGTAGAGGCCATAAAAACGTTTTAATAAATCTGGTACAACTCACTTATGTCGTGTAGCCCGGGAACGTAGATCCCACCAGTCCTTGACCTGCTCGGGAAGGGCAACCATAGCCTCACGTAACCGAGGGAACCGGAAGGCTAAGGGAAGAGGGGGAGAAGAAAAATAAAAAAAA
>JAUKPP010035195.1:0-17227 GCA_032273245.1 Phyllaplysia taylori | reverse complement strand
AGTCTACATCGTGCTGTGAAATGATATCTCCAAGGGGAGCTGTATACATAGTATACAGAAGTGGTCCAAGTATTGTACCAAGTATTGTTTATGCATCTAAAGATCTGTCTGCATTGTGGCGCTAAGACAAACAATAAGCACAAAGTGTCTGAGGGCACAGCACACAAAGAGCAACCCTCAGGGAAAACTCAAACCTGCTTGGGGGAAAAAAATAAGAGGCTAAAACAGCTAAAGCCCAGCGCCTCTATAAATAACTTTGTCCATTACTACTACAGTTGCGCTGTCAGAAATGCAAACTAATATTGTCATTCAAGGAACTTTCGAGCACTTTCTTGTTCGGAAATTTTAATATTATACATAATTTGTCATCACTTTTTCTTTCTATTTTGCTAGATTTGCTTGACATTACTGTGAGACGGGTCAGTAGTGCTCCATTTGTCTTTGTACTTGATTTGAAGGAAACTTGAAATGAGTAGCAGACCACACGTCCACAGTTTTTATACTGTGTTCATCTATTCTGTAAAAGGGACAAATAAAGATTCTTATCTCATCTATCTTATATTCTGTTTTATTACAACTCTCTTCACCTCTCAGGAGCTGGACATTATCTACAAGGTTCCTCATTGCGTGCCAATCTCAGCTCATCACAAGTGGAACTTTGATGATTTATTGGAAAAGATGTGGAACTACCTTGGACTTACGAGAATGTAAGTTTGCACTTTCTCCATACTGAATGCAATCATTCTATTTTCATTACACTCAATGTGTCCAATTGTGGCAATGTTAGGCAGTAATTGGGTCTCTTGGCTCAGTACAGTTACTTCACAATTAGCTTTTCATTTTTCTTAAAATATACTTAATGTAGGTATTGGCTGTGACAACCCTCACGATATTATTGTGAGTCACTTGAATTTTGAATGAAACTCATGCGCTCTCGAAAAATATTGAATTCTCGTAATTGTTTAACTTAGATTTGATGGAAATGTCAAGTCTGGAATAGACTTTTTGTCATGGAATCGTTGGCGTTGATTATGCCAATGAATTTTTTTTCCTCTTAAAAGGGACATTTTGTTTAAGCAAATCTAAGAAAACGCCTTAAAGTTTATGGCCCCACATATCTTTGTACATTTGATTCAAATTTTGTTGAGTCAAGTCATTTTTTTTAAAAACTTTCCTCATAATATTATGACTTGGATGTTAAGGAAACATTGACTTTACAGTGTTGCAAGAGATGTTAAACCAAAGGACAAACCTGAACATTACCACTACTTTATTCTCTTTCAAGCAGCTTTTAAGACTTTGACATCCGTTGTTCTCAATAGAACTCATTACTCTTCACCTGACTTGATTGTTTTTTTAATGGACGGTTGTTGTCTTTTTCTCACTGTTCAGCTACACAAAACCCAAAGGACAGCTGCCAGACTACTCCTCGCCTGTCGTCCTCAAGGACGGTCGCAGTTCAGTGGAAGACTTTTGTAATAAACTGCATCGGAGCATCATAAAAGAATTTAAAGTGTGAGTTATCTCATGGCCTTTGCAAACTTCTTTCACGTTAGCTAATTCTTTGTTGCATTCATGGTGTCACTTAAGGTCGGCTTAATAAAAGTTGGGACATGTCAGAACTAAATGTGTTGCGATCTGCCAAATGAGTTGTAAGTGGCAGATCTTAAAATGGAGGAAAAGTCCCGCAAAGTCAATTTGGGTGTTCAGTAATTGTTTTTTATTCTAGTATCTCAAACTGTTTGAGGATTTGAACGGTTTTGTAGATATGGGGGACACCCGGTCATCTCGTTTTAAAATGTACGTTTACCATGGAACTGCTGTCAAGAGAGCCTTGCCTAACTATTAAGGCATTTTTCTCACGAATTTCAAGTCGATCTCCTGCTCTCACGAAAAATACCGAACTCTCACGATTTTTTAAAGAAAACTCCTTGAATTTGGGTCAAGTCCCTTGAAATCTCTTTGTTTTTCGAAATCTGCAAGGTACAAAATAATGAAATCGGTGTTCGTTTTCCTTCCATGAGCCACCGGTAACTTAGGCCTACGCAGGTGACCGTATGACGTTTCTTGCTTTCACTTGCGGCTAGTGAAGGTTACTGTCGGTAAGATGCTGGGATTGGGGCGATGACCCTAATTTCCAGTTTCCTCCGTGAGTGAAAGATCGTCAGAGGGGGCAGGAAAGGAAAGGGGCAGCAGATGGGTAGAAAGAATGACAGAGGTATGTGAGCATCAGTTGTTCTTTCTGAAATATGTAATGTCTCACTAAAAAAAGGAGAATCTCACTAAAATTTTTTATAAAATCTCACTAAAAATTCATTTTGAGATCAGGCAACTCTATTGAGATGACCAAAGTGAAGTTCATCTTATTTTATCAGTTGTCTTCTTCTCTCTTAATTCCTACTCAAATACAAGCATGTGTTGTATAATGGTTAATAGAGAACAGGAGATCAATCCCCACGTTGTGAAACGTCCCTGTGTCTTTGCATGAATGTTGTGCACCTCTCTGGCAGAATTGAACTCCCCCCCCCCCCCCCTCCTTAGATAATCTTGCAGGCTTACAAGTGTTACCAAAACCAACAAACAATCTTCATTGTTCAAATCTTAAGTGACAGCGTCATTTTATCTTTCAGCGCTCTTGTGTGGGGTTCCTCTGTCAAGCATTGTCCCCAGCGAGTGGGCAAAGAGCATATCTTGAATGATGAAGACGTGGTGCAGATCATTAAAAGGTGAGTCACCATATTGTGCTTTCTAAAGTTATAGGAAACAATCCACAATTGGACTGATGCAAAAGTAACTCCATATTAATTTGAATGTTTGCTGTATTTTAATAATAGTGAAATTGATGAAGCTAAAGTACCTCACAGTTTTTCTTTACAGGTTGCTGTCTGGGCTGTTGCATGTATTGTAAAAATTGTTTCATTTGGATTTTCTTATTCATACTTGATCTTCTTTTAAGCAATCTTTCCTTATCTCCTCAAACAAATTTCTCCATGTGAAATTGGTATTATTGCATAGAAAGTGTCATTTGTGTCATAAAATTTTGTTACATAAGTCTTTTTTATACTAATCAAAAGAAACAATTCATTACAGTTGGTTGAATGAATAAATGTGGAGGGTATCAAATCATCGCTTCAATGATAAAATGACATAAAGATGAAAATTGCAATTTTGGCTTTATGTAGCCTATCATATTAATGGCACTTATATCTTTACCATGATAAAGTGATTTGTTTGAAAAGTATAAACTTTGTGAGATGTGAAAAATATGAATGGCGTAAAGGTCCCTTTGGGGAACAAGTGATCTTTGACCAAGTAATGTCAATGTTTGTGCCGGTGGGCGGGGCTGCTTTGATAACAGCTCTCTGTTTTCCCATAGTGGCGTAAGCCCTCCTCACCACGTATAACCATTCCTGTGAAGTCAGCCAGTAAGACAAGTTTTTAAAGGAGTCAAAGTCTTGCAAGTGACAATGACTTTAATGACCACAGTATCAACGAAATAAATATTGGTTCTCAATATTTGACTATTTTAATCAGTTTTGACAATGTATCTCAATGAATGGGAAAGTTGAAGTTTACCAAAATCTTTATGGCGCGTTTTCTCGAAACAATGATTTGAGCTTTAGGTCAACGTGTCATGGAAGTGACAAAATGTTTGGGGTTATTTTTGGCATTCCTCTGAATCGTTTCATGCTAGTTTTGATATATTTATGGCACTTGTTTTGATATTAGCTCCATCGGATATTTTAAAGTTTGAGAATTTTTATTGAAGGATAAAAGAGTAAGATAGAAAATATTTAGTGTATTGTCACCTCTGAGTTATTTTCAATCCTTTCTTTTTTTTTTTTTTTTTTTGAGAAATCAGTCTCAACGCTATGTAAAAGTGAATACATGTCATGTAAGTGGATTTGACCTGTTGTCTTCCTCAGGGTGTGATGCACACCTTGACGTGGTGCTAGTCTGGACTGGATGAAGCAACTGTCCTGTGTTCACTGGATATTCCAGTGAAGGGTCGTGCTATTGTGTATAGAGATATTCAATCTTGCAGTGACAAATTCTACCAAACCCTCACCCTGCTCTTGACAAGTTGAAATGTTTCCCTCCATCGTGCATCACCAGATGACTCTCTTGATAAATATTCCTACTTGAGGATTAGCGGCTACACTTTGGGACTGTGATCCTTGTGAAGGTTGTTGTGGTTGACAGAACTTTTGATAAGTTTTACTAAACTGATGCGGAATCAATAGGTTAGGTCGGACATACGGACTGTACATAGACTATCACACAAGAGACTGAAATGACCAGTAGGAAATTGCAATGCTGATTACATTCTGTTTTATTGACTACACAAAGTTTTATGGAAGAGATGATACATTGAAATCGATGTATGGCAAAATAGATTCCCCTTTACAGTACTCATTACGCTTGAGACAAAATTGTTGAGATTGATATGGCCAATGAAGGAAGCAGTTGCCCACGCGCCGGCCCCCTTCTCTTCTTGACATTAGATATGGGCTGGATCAAAAGTTGTGATCTGAGAATTTTGTCATTTTGCCCTGTGATGGCTTGGGAGTAGCCTAATAAGTAAAGATATTCTGTTAATGACATAGTACATGAGATTTGAAAAGTTTTTGTTTTGAAATCTCAATATATATTAAATAGAGTTAGATGTTTAGATTATCGAGTTATTACCTTCTACGCACTCGCAGCTCTTGTTGATCAGTTTCTGTGGTTGTGCAAGGTTTTCATATGTTATCGCTCCAAGAAGATTGGTGGTGTCTTCTTGTTAGTGTAATAGTACGGTCATCCCTCGATGACAAACCTCAGTGTAAAGTTGAGCTTGGTTTAGCATTTGAATTTGCAATATAACTCACTTTTACCCTCCATGTGGTTACTGTATCATGTGAATGCTTGGTTTGAGGTATAAATTTCTTTTTGTGCACCAACTATACATTATTTTGAGGTTCAGCAGTACATTTACTATGTAGGATTGAGGGGTGGTCTGGTTTAACAAATAAAGTGTGTGCTCCATGGTTATTCCTGGATAGCATTTCTATGGACCAAAACCAGTTCCCTCTTGAATTGATCTTTTTGGATGGCAAGTCTGGCACACCAGTAGTTCTATTCTACTGTCAGAACCTGAACGCAGTAGACTCCATGTGTTACTTTGTTATTTTTAAGTAGCCTCTGGTCCATTTGTCTAGATCTTGTAGAGTACTAGCTTTATAATAATTCCCTTGAGTTTACATACAGAAACATTTGGGTTGGCTTCTTGGTAGCAATGATGGTAATCTTCTTTTCCCCTTCTTTCGGTCATGGGTGGATAAGGGTTTGTCTTTCACTTTCTGTGTATGCTCAGAATGCAAGATGACAAAATAAAATTTACAACATGCATATATTTAGTCTGCTTTATTATTTTTTGTTTCTTTGTTTGAAATTTATTATAAATTGATAATTTCATTTGTGTTGTGTGCAAATAGCTGCCATTGTATCATTTGCATGATGTGCATTTTCGTGACAGCTCACGCAAATGGCAACCCTCAGGGGAAACTTAAGCCTGATCGAGTGCTTAAGTAAAAACCAAAACAAGAAGAGGCTAAAACAGCTGAGGCTGGCGCCTCTATAAATAACCCACTCCTTACTAATAGTATTGTAACCCTGTGCTGAAAATTTTAGCCACTAGTTTCCATAAGGACGGCAACATTCAACACTATACTAGTCGATAAAGCAACACATGCACTTCAAATTCAAAGTTGGAGACAGCTCTATAGAAGACGCCCATCAAATTCATCAATACTGCTCACACTACCTAGCCTTCAGAACACAGGCATGGCAGAGTGCAACACCACTGAAGAAAAAACTTGACAACAAGGTTCTGTGTTTCTGATGTGTTTTTAAGACAAAGGTGTGTTATTCTTGTTGTGTGATTTTTTTTTTTCAAAGTGCACGATCAGCAATATAGTAGTCTAGTGGTTAGGCTGCCGGACTTGTAATCGGAAAGTTGCAGGTTCGAATCCGAACTCGGGCCTGACACTGGGTCCTAGATCACTGGTCAAATGATCAGATAATGTCAACTTAAAAATGAGGTCCCTAGTTCAGATCCCAGGACTCAGGTTCCAAAGGGATTTTTTCTCTTTTTTCAGTCATTTAAATTTCAATGATTTGTAATTTATAGTAACGGTACAACAAGAGTCCTGTGTAGGACTGCTGTATTGAAGGGATAAAAAAAAAAATGATCACGGAGAACTCTTTCTCTTCTTACTGACTGAAACACAGAGACCTTGGAAGATTTACCCGAATTGTTTCAGAGCTTTCATGGCTCTGACCCCCCACCACCCCCTACCCCCTTTTCCTCCATTGAAAATGGACATTATAACAGTAGTGTTGATTTTAGTTTGGTTTTGTATTTAGTTTTACGTGCCTTGCGACACTGTACGGTCATTTAAGAGACAAGCTACCTCGACCCTGCCTGTCAGTGCCAACCCGGGCTGAGAAGGACAGTGTGGGGGAATCTTACTCGGGTCTTCTGTGTGATAGGCAAAGAAGCTTGCCATTAAACCAAAGGCGCTGGTGGTAGTGTGTTGTGGCGAGCGTTAGAGTTACACCAACACCATATTAGGATGGGCGTATGTATGTGGCCTGGGTATAAAGTGCTATGCTACAACTGCAAATGCCGAGGTCCATGGTTTGAACCTGGGATTGTTTTACATCATGTACAAGTAGGCCTAGTTAATTTAGGGATTTTTATAGCTCTCAGTCCCATCTCCGTCCTAACGGAGATGGATGTAAAGATTATAGAAGTCCCACCTCTGAAATGACCTTACAGTTCTGCAAGGGGTGTTAATAATAATTAATAGGCTTACTGTTTAAGGTTGGTCATTCGCCAGTGAGCACTACAGTTTTTTGCCTCGCCATCACTTCTTGGTTTGGAAGCGAGATGTTGTCTCTTGTTTTCCTTCGGGAGCAGTCGAGAAAGAAGAAAATTCAGACATAGAACACAAAAAGGCAAGGCAGACAAAGTCCATTTTGACAGTATTTGGCGCGCAAAATGGAGGAGGAACACCGGACACATACAGTAAGTGCGTGTAATTGGCAAAACAAGGGGATCTACACCTTGCTACTTGGACTGTTCCCATTTTCTGAAGCGTCATTGTTTTTCTTTCTTTTTTTTTTCCTTGTTTCAGTAATTTGTTCGCGGGATTATAAAAGTTTACCAGTCCTGCGGAAAACGAAGTGCGACGATTATAACAATAAACAAAAGAAAGATGCAGCTTACGGCGTATTCGTTTAAAAACTCCAGGAAAAGTATCAAAACTATACAAGAGAAGATGTAAAAAAAACAGCAAAAATCGCGGGGTTCACTAAAAAATCCATCATGTCTAACATCGACTGTAGACGACTGTATCTCCTGTGAATTAATACAAGATATTTCCAGGCGTATAACGGGTTTTGACACTGTACATTTTCTAAATCACTTTGCACTGCCACACGTGTAATAATACTCATTAAAACAAGATGTCACCTCGGAAGTGATTTTGATTTGCTAATTTTTGTAGATAGTATCCAAAACTTTAAAATTAGACTTTTATCGCCACACTTACTAAATTAGATTGTCAAATAGATTTAGAGTTCCACAAATTGATACCATTGCCATGTGATAGACCCAGACCTAGACTACCAAAACAGTCAAGAAGGCGGGGTCTCTATAAATAAATGTAACTCGAAACTGTAACAGACCCTTTAGTACAGAAGAAGTGTCTGAACAGTAGCCTACAGGTCCCGTAAGTCATTTGCTTTATCTGAGGCATTTCTCCAAACTTTATAAGTTAAACTCAAATGAATTTACTGGCGATGTGATGTAATGGTTGGGATCTTCGCGTGTCATGCGGAAGACCCCGAGTTCGACCCCGAGCGCGGACGATCTGTTGTTTTGTTTTCTTCTGTTGGGATGTTTTCTCTCTCAGCCTGGATTGGCCCTGACAGGCAGGGTCGAAGTAGCTCCTCTCTTAAATGACCTTACTACAGTTTGCAGGAGACGTAAAACTGGTAACCAAACCAAACCAATCAAATGTATTTTTCCCGTGGTCAAGTAACGCAGTGTATGCCTAATTGATGAACGCTCCGGAGGAGAGATGGGCTCACGCCACCGCGAACTGTATAACAGGATACAGGGGTCGTTGGCTCACGCATATATTTTGGTACATATGTATTTTGTTTTCCGATCAGGGGCTCGACCATTTGCAAAAGCTCGATATTGTAGGATGTGACATACATACACAGAAAGTTTTGAAAATCCTGTGGGTCATAATGTCTCATTCAGTTCACGTAGTAGGCCTAAATTTATGTCTCCAAACTTTGAACGCCGCAGAAACCATTCTTTTGGCCATTTCGCACGTTTCATGTTTGGGAAATCAGTTTCGTCTGTAGCAAGAGCAACTGCCACAGCGATTGCTGGGTCAAAATCCTATCTCAGCGGGTTACAAGACTAAAAATGAGCCTGGTTTGCGCATAAAGTCTCGTAGGCCTACGCGTAGGCCTATATTGAGCTGTGTATGGGCAACCTAAGAATTACATTTTAATGGTCAATTAGGCCTACACGTAGGCCTATTGTGCAATCAGGATTGCGTAATAATTGATCGTGTATTGGCCGCTTTAGATTCGGACCTGAACAGACATGAATAGAGAGTTATCACAGGCCCAAAAGGCGTAGGGGGAAACCAGTAATCACAGGAATGGAGAGTACAGCACGCGGTGGGAAATGATGATGGGGATGGGGAGGATGAGGATGATTATCAGGATGGGGATGAGGACGGGGAGGATGAGGATGAGAGTGGGGAAGAGGATGGGAATGAGGAGGAGGATGGGAATGAGGGGAAGGATGCGGAGGAGGATGAGGATGGGGAGGAGGATTAAGACGGGGAAGATGAGGGTGGGAGGAGGATGAGGATAAGGAGGATGAAGATGGGAAGGAGGATGAGGATGGGGAGGAGGATGAGGAGGAGGATAATAATGAGTAGCCTACGCCTACATTGACAATATTGTTACATTGGACCTACGTAGCCTAGCCTACATGTCAAGAGTGGAATGCACGATGCTAGTCGGCCGTCTTTTCGACTAAATGCTCCATTCCACTAAAGCGTAATTTCCATGCGTGAGTCCTTTTTCAACTAAACTCAACCCACCAGCACGTGATTTTGTTTGTTACTGTGAAGTATTAGTATTACCTATTATGGAATGGAACACATAGTCGAAAAAACAACTGCCGACTTGCTTCGTGCATGGCCTATCCCATGCGGCATTTTTTTTCGTTCTATTTTGGCCTACATGACGGATATTGGGAAATATTGCATTTTCTAAGCTGAAGCGATACAACTATACTGTACATTACATGAATATTTGTATTTTAGATTAAATCATTACGATAGCTATTGCCAAAATTATAAGACTGAACAGCTTTCGCGTTGGACTGTGCAATGCGTAAACATTGGACCTTATACACCGAAAGCAGTTAATACCGGTAGCAACGACTTCCACACATTGTTTCTTTCTGCGTCATTTCCGCCAACATAGTGATTGTAAACAAGCAGAACGGAAACGTGAAATTTCTACTCCTGTTGAACTTGAAGTTGGCCAAGCCTATCAACAACTGGGAAACCTGCCCCGACTCACGACTGCCGTGCGTCAAACTTTGGAAAATGAGCGACAGCCATGGAAGGAGAAAAGATTGAATTTACTTCTAAGGGTAAATATCATTGAATTTGTATGTATGGGCGGGGTTATGGTTATCATTTTCATTTATGACATGAGAATTGAATTCGACAGTCACAGTCACCCACAGTAGTTGAGTAGTCAGTAGCCGAGTAGCCTATTCACTCCCCCAACTCCAATGAAATTGAAATCGCAAATTAGGCCTGAAGATCTATTTGGTCGGTTGTCAGAGACAGACACTGTCATTCCACCAAGCAGGTCGGGTCAGTTACAATTACAATAAGAAAGTAGAAAGTTAGAAAGTGGAGCTTTTTTGGCAGTTCCCACCCCAACTATTTATATCTACTCTCTAGGCTGCCCCAATTTTCGCCCACCTAAGAACGCGTAGGAATATACAGTTTAACACTAGATTCCCATTATCATTAGGTGTGGGTGAGATTTGGCACTGGGCGAAAATAGCAGCACAAAAGATATAAGAAAATATCGTCACTCCACTACCGGTGACTGGTAACTTCTGTGTTTTCTTTATGCGCATGCACATGGAATGGGAGACCCCCCTGAACCCCTTACGATTGGCCCAGTTTTCCTTTATTCAGACTACATCGGATTTCATTATCTGACTTGAGTGGCAACCGGAAGGAAATCGGCAATGTGAACATAAACACAGCGAACTCACTCATGTATCTTTGGGGTGGGAACTACCTAAAAAACGCCAAAGTGTTAGTGTTAGGATTAGAGTTAGATCTAGGTCTTACTCAACTCTAGTAATCCTAAATCCTAACCTTACTACTAACCCTCACGGCGGCTAGCCCTAACTCCCTGTTGTTACGCCCTAACCTTTTATTTTTATCTGGTTAGTTGTGACAAGACTTATGGTCCCGTTGACCCGATCTGCTTTTGGATCCGGCCCTTATATTTGCTACTGTTAGTTGTAACAAGACTTTTGGTCCCGTAGACCCGATCTGCTTGGATCTGGCCAGTGACAATTTGACTCTTGATTAGATCTAAATCTAGATAGAAATTCAAGGTCTAGATTCCAGATCTCTTGGCCTAGATGTAGATCTAGATCTAGAACTTGGAAGGTGAGCTAATCTATTGGTGATCTTGTAGTTCCGTTCGTTGAAGTCAAAGTTCGTGTAAATGGAGGAAACACTTATTCCAGCATTTTTATTACAAAGAACTATTTCAGTCTAAGCCTTGTTTGCGGTTATACAAGGCTTTGATTGAAATGGAAATTCTGAGTTGCAACACAGAAATGTTGTGTTTCCTTCCAGTCTCATGCTTTGTTTACTCTTTTTCGATACCTGGACGACATTGATACTCAGACTTGACTTAAACGAACAGAACTACAAGATCACTGATCTATCTATCATTGTAACTGTAACTGCATCTTTTGTGCTGCAATTTTTGCCCAGTGCTAAATCTCACTCAGCTAATGGGAATCTAGTGTACTCCTACGCGTTCTTAGGCGGGCGAAAACTGGGGCAACATAGATACTGTACTGTGTAGCAAACAGCCTTTGACAATATTGAAGTAAAAGAGTTTTTTGTCAAACTAACAACACTAACACTACTAACAGTAGGGAGTAGGCTAATTGTAACAACACTGACTAAGAGTAAGTTCTAAAAGTAACAGTTATAAAAGTAGAATCTAGATCTACAACTACAGGTGGACCCTCAGTCGCCTCTGATTGATGCAACGATTTCGTCGGTGAAATACGACTCAATTGTTTTTCCAAGCTGGAATTCTACTTGATTTTACCAGTCCAATGTCCAATGTACTAATTAATGAAAAGAATTATGTTTTTAAAGCTATAGACTAATCACTTTCTTACAGTGACAATTATCCTGACTGTATGTTATGATGGAAGCTGGTAGCCTACATCAGCAGGGAGGAGTTCTACACAGACTGCAGCCTGTCAGCAACTTGAAACCTAAAATCTCATCATTTTTGGGGGGGAGGTTAGACTTTTTGTGCACAATCTAGAGGCCGATTTATCTAGATTCTAAATAATCATTTTAATCAGATTGTAAAATGTATATATATTTATGATTCACAACCATTCAATTACGTTTAGATCTATTGCCTTTGTTATAATTGTTCTTTTTCTGAATCCTGAGGTAATTTCATATTTAGTTCTTTTTTGCCTTTCCATTTCAGAGAGCAAAGCGATTCCTGATCTGGAGGACCACCATATGGTATCTGTACCTCATGTTCAACAGTGCTACAGTTGGGACTGTGGCCTGGCCTGTGTTTCTATGATTCTTAGGTGAGTTAATACTCATTCATTATTTTTTGTTTTCAAGTAGAGGTTTGAGTTTGGCTGGTTGGTTCGACTAGCTTTTCGTGGAGGTGAACTTGTCCAATTTTAGCAACACAATTTGACCACTTGCAGAAACAAAAAGATCCTGCTAATTTATGAAGAATATAAAGTAGATATTATTTTTAGAATGTGAGAGAGGTAGTATTATATAAAAGACCACAGGAGCAGGTAAGGTGGAGACACTTGGCAAATGAACTAAAGATGCAGGAGTGCTAGCGAAGCTGTTTGTTTAAAATATCAGTAACGAAGAGCTGTAAGTCGGATATCGATATTATTTACATTGATTTGATCATCATAGAAAGTTGGTAGGGCATTGAGGTACTTAAACTTAAAAGTGAGCATCATCATAGTTTTTGCCCCACCTCGGCACCTTGACTTGGAAGTGAGATATTGCCATTTTTATTTATTTTTTCTTGCAGGACCAGTCAAGAAGTGAAAAAAAAAAATCCTTCATAGAGCATAAAAAGGCGATGCAGCAATGTAATACACACTGCATACTTCGCAGATAATGCGGACTAAAGAGTATTTAGCGGCTAAAACTGGAGGAGTTAGTACTGCATGCAGTGGAGAAAGCACTAATTGTACTTAGAAGAACAGAGTGATTTGCTCTTTTGTTCACATTTTCTGAAACGTCACACATAATTTGGCGTGTGCTATGTACTACAGTACTGTCTTGGAGTATGGAAAACTGCTTTGCGACTATTTCATGATGTCATTAGTTTAGTATCTTCATTTGAAGAGGGCAGACAATCTGGGGCTGTTGGTGGTCGGCTGATAAAGTGTCTGCTTACAGATGCGGAAGTTCCAGGTTGGAATCCTAGGAGGTTCACCGGGATTTTGCTGAGTTTTCAGGGCTCCGACCTCAGTCTAAGAGGAAACAGGCATAGACTTGTTGGTTCCCCCCTCTTATATGACCTCGCAGTGTGCAAAGGGTGTAGAAAAAAAACAAACAAGCATAAAGCAGACAATGGTTGTTCCTTTTTTCTTTATTCTTTTGATTCTTTGTATTGCCGTTCCCATTTTGATAATTTTTCTACTGTATTTTCTTCAGGATGTTCAGAGAACCTTGTGATGATGTATACACAAAAGATTTGGACTTTCTTCAGTGTGGGGAAAGGTATGTTAAAAATCTTATAACATTCCTGATTTGAATTAAATTTAGTATAACTCGAGAGGCTTCAGAATTGATTGTGAAAGTTATGCATGATGCGTAAAGTAAAATTATTTGCACTTGACAAGATTTATAAGGAAACACAATACAGTACAAGTTATGATTGTTTCCAAGATCCTCAGCTTCAATTTGAGGTATGATGCATGTCATTATGTCAAATCTTTGTTTGAACTACACACCCACTTGCATTACTTTTTTACTGCTCCTTGTAGATTTAGTAATCACAGCAATGTATGCATTATGAAAAGGGGTTAATTGTGAGCTGAAAATATTCATCTCTTGTTTCTAAAATGTTGGGCCGCCTGTAATTCTATTATAGCTATTTAACATTCTGTTTCTGTCTATCCTTTATCATAAAAAAACAAATATTCTAGTTGCATCTGAGGCTTTTCAATGTCAGCTTTTATCCTCGTGTTTTTCTTTCCAAAAAGGAGTTTGATGAGGTTACCAAAACATGTGCATGCTTTCTGGTGATGTTGAAACATGTGTATGCTTCCCATGGTGACCAAAAGCATGCGTATGCATTTTGATGACATGACCAAAAACGTGTGTATGCTTTCTTTTCGCCAGCGTGTGGACCATCGACTTGGCCTACATTCTGAACAGACACAACGTACACACCTGTCTATTCACAATCACCCTTGGGGTGCATGAAAGTCACCACAAAAAAGTAAGTCTCTTTTTACATATCACAGTTGCTGCAGTTGCTAGCTCAAAGCTTGGTCCTTGCCCCCTTGATCTGTGTAAGAAAGGCACATGATTACTCGGACAGTTGGGTCCGCACATGGGTAACAGTTTGCTAGCATATGCTGACATGCTGGCTTTTGGAAATTCTGTCAGGTTGTCTGCTGGTTTGAGTGAAAATGAGGCCATAGCTCGTCGGCAAAAAGGAGTGATTGTGTTACCTTCTGAAGTGATTAATGCCAGGGTAACAGTTGTAAAAAAAAAAAATTCACAAAATTTCAGACAAATGAAATTCAACCAAGGGGACAACAGATCTATAAATATGAAAAAAAATCAAATTACATGTTAATGAATTATGAAGTTGTAACAATTTCAACAAAAATTAAGATAGGCATTTTAGTAGCAATCAATGATATAGGAACAATCTGACATTGCAAGATAGACTCAGTGGGAATAAGGTAGCAATATGAGTTATATGCTCCAGGCAGGTACTGGCTCATTCTTTCTAAGAAAGCTCGATTATTTGAATGGAAATTTGGAATAACTCTGTAATGTGTGTCAGGGTAAGATTCTAGGGACTTCCTTTTGAACTCTTTGATTGTTTGTGGGCTGTTCCTTACAATACAATCTAGGAAATACAACGACCTTTTATTTGGACCAATTCGACTTATAAGTTAAGGCATAAGGCATTCTCCAAACCTCTCGAACAACCACACAAGGGGCCACATAAGGGCCTCTCTTGATGTGTGGGGTATGACCTGATCTGCTTGAGCTGGGCATTCTCAATAGCAAACCCACTTCTCACCCCTAAACTTCTCTAAAAGCTCCCTCAGAACGATTGGATATATTCTTCTGATGTGAAATTTGTGTTTTCTTAGTCCTTGTCCCGAAACCAGAGCCAGACGATCATTCCCGTATAACTGAACTCAAACCAGCCATCCCCAAAGCAAGACGTCATGTTGCGCGCACCTAAAAACCACAGGTGTAATGGAAGAAGCAATAAATGCTATGATACTGCATCAATCTCTTTGAAACTTTACACAGCGTTGTCCCCTTGGCTTGTTTGATGACAGGCAAACTTTAAAAGAAATTAATTAAAAAGTGAGGAATTTAATAAACTTTTAATGGATCCTCCCGGTACATAGTACAGATAAGTGTTTTAAATGCGAAGTACACATACTAACATTTCTTTGCTTCCTTGAGGATAGGTAAATGTTTTTTTCTTTAGGTTCGGCAATAAGTCCCTGCTCGTGTTGCATGTTTTTATTCATCAGAAATATTGTTTTCAGGTTTAGGCTCATGAAATTGCTTTCACCTGTGATCCCAGATGATGTTACTTATCTACCAGAGTGTTGAAAAATCAAGCATATTATCATTACCTGTACTTAGATCACACTCTATCAGGTGATCTTTGTTTTGTAGGAGACACCAGCGTGTTGCAGCCTACTCACAAGCATTCTCTACTTTGATGTCAATTTCTTTATATTCTCAGGCATTTTACAAAGACTCAATTGCAGATGATGCATCGAGAGTGAACAAAATGTTTCAAAATGCCCAGCAAAATGGGCTGCGTATTGTGAAAAGGTATGTGAATATTTTAGTTGTTTCTTTCTTAATAAGACGAAATACGAAAACAAAAACAACAAGAAAAGATCCGTAAACTTTTTCAGTTGATGTCTTACATCTTTTGAACGTCCATATTGCATTTTGTTAGGCTGTTTTCATTATTGTTGTTGTATTTGTTTCACAGAAATTCTGTCTGCTCAAAATTGTTTTAAAATGGTCCAGCAGTAATAATCACTCAGATATGTGGAACATCTTTTTTAATTTAAGAGTAGAAAAGATCCAAAATATCATTTCATATTGAAAGACACATACATGAAGAATCAAATGTAAAAATGTGTGGAGCCGGACACCCTCCTCACTATACATATACCTACTCTTACATCGAGACATCGTATCTACTTACTCTTACACTGAGACATCATATTTTACCAGCTGTTGTCATTAGTAGTAAAACTAATAACCTTTCTCTATTGCTCCCCCCCTCCTCCCCCTGTGAAGGAGTCTTTCAATAGATGAGATGGTGGAGCACTTGCAGCAAGACAACCCTATAATTGCCCTTGTCGACTGGACGCAAATGCAGTGTGAATTATGTGACAGCAAGGTAAGGCTGCTTGAGTTGTGAGCAGAGGCAGGAAAGAAAGTGTAAAGATTTGGCGGAGGGGAAATCACAGTTTTTTGTCTTTTGTAAATTTCACTTATGATTTATGTACAGCTGTTGTGTATGGTTTAAGAAAGCCGCCTTGATTAAATCTCTATAGCAAAAAGCATTCTATGTGAAGTTATCTTACTCATTGCCAACCATTTGTAAACACACACATCTGTGTGCCGGCTATTAGAAAACATTTTTCTAACCACCACTGAGCATGACAAACAAAGACATTGCCAGATATTATTGATGTAAGATAATTTAGTTTATGCATAAATAATTTGGGAAAATTGCGCCAAAATTTGAAAAATAACTTATACTTTCACAGAGCTTAAATAGCTAGACACGGCACAAGATCTAGATCTAAAAGCCAAAATCTTCCTGGCAAGGAGAGATAAACATTACAATCTTCATCAAGCCATGAAAAAAACTTATCATCTAGATCCAAATTAGACCCATCATTGACAAATGGGTGAAAAACTTTCAAAATGATTTGGTAACCTGTCCACACATCATCAACTCTTTGGCCAGGCTTGTCCATGCATCATTAACTTGGGAATTTGTTCTCGGCTCTCCACTTGGTCTGTGCAGGAGCTGTGAGTTAGTGCTGGAGGTCCTGTTTGTCTCATTATGTTAGTGCTGAAAGGGGCTTGATATGAACCAGCCCTATAACGCAGCAGAGTATGTCTCAGTCCAGAGATCTATGAAAAGTTCTACAATGATTCTTGGGTGGAGGGGAGGGGATGGGAGTGGAGAAATGGTCATTCTTACCAAGTAGGCCTACAAGTAAATATTATTTTCTACATTTTGTCACTATGTCTGTGCCTCACTGATGCCTTGTATTATTTGGTCTCTTGTTCTTTCCTTGTGTGCAGCTGAAGCAGTGGTGGTCATGTATTACCTGCCATGCTGGTCCTTATCAAGGTAAGCCTTAAGACGCTTTTTGTCCTGATTTTTTACTTAAAACTAGTGGAGCCCACGTTCTTCGAACATACAAAATGTTATGAACATTTAATGAAATGGAGGCTGCACAAAAAAATGTTCAAAGAATTACGATATTTGCAACCCGCATCCCGACCTCGACCTCATCTCCCTTTCCCTCCCCCCCTCCCCTCCCTCTCTCTCTCTCTCT
>JAUKPP010035085.1:0-17230 GCA_032273245.1 Phyllaplysia taylori | reverse complement strand
TGACTGGATAATAGAAGCGCTCCTGATATCTGCACTTTATTCACTAGCGTTTTAAAGTACCTCTAAATTGACCTCATGCGCATGGGTAATGAATAAGATCCTGTATGGGTAGGAATGACCACCTCTACGTCAGCGTAACTTTGATTCCGGTCTTTCTATATATTTATGTTAGTTAAAAACACTGCCTCGCGTTTCGATTTCCATCATGCTATCACAACTAAAGGGACCTCACGCAGTGCATTCGCTTTGAACACGCGCACGACTCAGCGGGGGGTGATGAGAGGTCAGTGAGAGGGAAGCGAGACGAAGACAGAACAGATGCAATGGTTAGTATTAGATTCATCCATGCCACCGCACTGATTTCTTAGTCGTTCTTATGGTGCTTTGCAATATAAAAATAATATCTTTAACATAGATATCGGTATGTGGGTAAAACTCTCTGAATTTCCAATTTATCTGAAAGAACGGTGCTTCTGTAAGAAAAGCTTAAATAAAATAAAATAAAGTTTAGATTGTTTATATAGCAGAAACCTGAAGAGAGCTTCAATCCATCTTGCGCATGGGTAACTTGACCCTGGTGACCTCGCGCATTCAAAGAGAAAGAGAAAGAGAGAGAGAGAGAGAGAGAGAGAGAGAGAGAGAGAGAGATATCTTCCGGCTTATTCGTTAATCAACAGATTCGCGGAGAAAAAAATTAATTTCTCGGACTTTCCACAGATCACTGGTCGGCCGTCCGAGTGAGGGAAGAAAAGCAGAAGAAACGGAGGAATTTTTCAGCTGAGAGTGAAACCGAGGATTTCCGCGGATGATAATCATCTATTATCCAGTCAGAATTTTGCGGTTCCCATGACAGGCGGTTGCAAACATTGTGCACTTTGTTGTGATTCAGTGATATTGAATTCTTGACCCAGAGTAGGTCACATTCCGTTCGCTCTATACTTATTAATTAAATTATGGATGCAACTTTTACATCTATGTACATCTAGATCAGGATTATTGTATTCGTATGTTTAAAAAAAATGTTGTGTAGGATTAAAGACAAATATCACGCATTGCCTTCACATTTACTCCAAGTAAGTCACCTTTTCTTTAAATCAATCATTATTAATGTGTGTTGATGGGTATTTTTTAAAAAGGGGGTGGGGATGCCGCTTTGGTTAACATGTACTGACGACCGCAAAAATTTGCTTTTATTTAATAATTTCTCATAATCATCACTGATATAAACTGTAGACTTTCTGACAACCCCTGACATAATGATAAATAGTAGAACACACACAAACCTGTCTATTTAATTTCCTTACCATCCTTTTTATGTCTGTACAATGGAGTCCACTTATAACGAGTCCTGAAATAACGAGAAGTCTGTTGTAAAGACACTTTTCTAAAACCCCGTTTTTTTACCTTCTTTATCTTTGTAAATACGATACTGCTATAGCGCAATCAGACAAACATGCAAGTCGGTTGTTGCGGTATATTGCTGCTGCTGTGCACAGCGCATAGGCCACTACATGACCTCGCCAGCTGAGAAACGTTCTTGTGGTCAAGCGGAAAAAAGAAGAGCCCACGTGTGCCAACAATGAAGGCTGGAGTGGTCTGCTTAATGAATGGGGAGGGTGTGGCGTGTGTAGAGATAAGGAACTCATCATCAGTGGAGATAACAAAAAGAAATAAACAATGCCGAACTCATAGATTAGGCCTACTTTATTATTTTTCTTGAATTTATTGCTGGATCCCTTATAGCGTGAATCCTGCTATAAATAATAACGGATTCTTTGCACCAGTCCTTCCCTCTCGTTATAACAGGATTCCATTGTATTTAGCAACTTGTACTTGGTCAGTAAAATTAATTTCTTCTCACTTTAACCTTTTGTTTTTTGTTTTTTGTCAGTGCCACAAAAATGAGGACGAAAGTGGACAAGAAGATGGCAGAGGCAAAGCTCAAGATGAGCATGACCTCACCAAAAGTCGTTCTGGATGCAGATGACTGTGCCAAATTACTGGATGGCATGGGCAAGACATCTGTTATTGTCGTGGAGAAAGGGGGCAAAATGGTGGCAGCTTTGCCGGGTACTTCCCCGCCAGCAGCGATTTCCTCCACATCGTCGAGGTCAAAGTTTGTTTCTGCCTCGCAGTCCAAGTTATGCAAATCTCCCATCAGTGTGTGTCATGCAAGTGATAGTGGAGCGTCAGAAGGGAAGAGCAAAAGTGAGGGGATTGCTGCCTCTGCTAGCTTAAACCATAACCACACTCACAAAACCAGCAATGGCTCGGAGCAAACCACAAAGACTATTCCCAAGCCGCCTAAGAAACGTCGTGGAAACGACAAAAAATTTGAAAGCTCTGAGCCGGCCTCTGCACTTGTGAGCAACGGTGAGGCACCTCCTGCCTCGCTCTCTGCTGTCAGGGACAGAGTGGGAGCTGTGGAGGGCGAGGTCCCAGCACCAGACAAGCTCAGCCTAGGCAGTGAAGCTCCTCACCAGCACCAGGTTTCGGAGCAGCCTCCCTATCACCACAGCTCTGTCAGCATCAACAACAACAACCACTTGATCTCAGGGACTCACTTCATTAAACCTGATGATTCCTCATCATTCTCGCTCCAGTCTGAAAAGGCTTCACTTCAACCCCAAGCCTCTTCTTCAACGTCTCTCATGTCATCGGCACAAATCTCATCGTCTTCGCCATCCTCTTCATTATCCTCGCCAACTGACACAGGTCACACACAGGCTCATCCATCATATCAATCCTCCTTGCATAATTCTACACTCAAAGCCCCAAACGTTGTTTACAACAAAAACTGCTCTGATGTTAATAATAGTCTAGGGAAAGTGACAGACGACGACTCTCAGGATCAGAGGCATGCTTGTGATGTTGAGTCTTCCCTCAACCCTTCTACTCCTGCCATCAAAGATGGAAGCTTCCAGCAACTTCCTGAACAGGACGAGCCCATGAACTTGTCCACCTCGTGTAAGTCGGCCATCAGTCTGGTGTCGAGCCAGTCTCAGGCCAGCACGAGTCCCAAAGAAAGTAGAGCTGTGGAAGAAATGGATGTGCCCCTACTGCCACAGCCTTCGCCTACACAAGGCTCCACTGACCTCCTTGGGCTTGGCTCTGACTCAGCAAAACCGAAACCTCCTGCTGCAACCATCACTTCTTCACAGGGGAAAAAGAGCAGGAAAAAGTCCCCCAAGGGCTCTCGTTCTACAGAAAAGAAGAGACAGGGGGTTCAGGAGACCTCACTATCCAGTATTGTAGGGCATGAGAATGCTCTGGTGGTGAGCAAACCTGATCCAACTGTGAAATGCAAGGAAAAGTCTGGATCTGTGTCTGGACGGCCAGAGCAAGGGTCTGGACCATCAGAGAGCCGGCCCACATCGTCCCCAAGCTTATCTTCCAAACTGCCGCACAGCACAGATGCACCATTGCCTGTGCAACAGGAAACAGCCTCAGAGTCATTATCCGAACCTGCTGTCTGTGCCGTACAACAGACGAGCTTGGACTCAGGTGCAGAGCCCCTCTCAGCAGGTCCGTCTACAACCTGTCCTGTCACTGTCACAACAGACAGTCACCCTGACAATGCAAGCAGCGCCACTACGCCATCCTCAACCACTGCAGAGAAATGTGAAGACAAAGACTTATTGAAAGTTTCAAATCAAGTATCAACTGTTGCTACTGAGACCCTGCCAACTGTGGACTCTAAGATTGTGAAAGCAAAAAAGCCTCCAAAGAAACGAGTAGAAATTCCCATGGATGAAGCATCATGTGCAGAAAGAACAGCCCAGTACTTAGAAACCATTAATGACGTCATTGCCAACTTTGTGTATGTGCCAGAGCCGTTAGAGGAAGAGTGTTGTCTTACAGAGGAAGAAGAAGCAGCCATCAGGGATTTATTTGTAGAGCCACCCAAACCCAAGAAAGCTGCTGTGAATCAGAAAAGCTCTTCCAAAAAGTCAAGCTCAGCAACTAAGAGTGATGAAGGCAGTGGGGGTACCTCAACTGGAGGCAACCACTATGCTAAAGCCAAAGCTGTCGCATCAGTCTCAAAGCCTCCGAAGAAGCGCGTCACTGCAACTGTTGCTGAAGTGGTTGAGACAGGAGGGTCAGATCAGAGTACTGTGTCAAATGCTGTGGACTCAAATGCAACAGACAAGGGTCATGTTGCTTCTGCGGTGGAAGGAAGTGACCTTCCCTCAAATGCGGCGCAATCGAAAGTGTCTGAGGAAAAGGTGAAATCAAATTCTCCACCAAAACGAAAAAAGAAGTCTAAAAAGCCTGTAAGTAAGGGCTCAAATGAGTCTGCGGACTCAAGTTTAAGTACTGTTCAAGATCAGAACGTGACAGGTGAAAAAACTGTAGAAGATTCACCCAGTGTTAGCAGCGCTGAAAGCAAAGTAAAAACGAAGAAAGTGCAAAGCAAAGAACAAACTGTGCAGTCTGATTCAAAGGGTAAAATCACTGAGAATGTTGATAGTACGAGCAAAGAATCTCCTCCTTCTGTAAAACCCAAGAAGAGGAAAAAGACATCAGGAAAAGCTAAAGGGTCTAAGTCAGCAAAGATGGAAAGTGAAGTATTGGGAGATCTGAAACAGGCTTGTAAAGATGATGTGGTTCTGCAGGACAAAGACTCAGTCACATCTGGTAGGGCAGAGACCTCTGACATAGGGGAAAGTATTGCATCCACGTCGGGGGGCTCTGAGCAGGACACACCCGTGCATGAGCCCGAGACAAAAGATGAGATGACGAATACGGAAATAGATGTCGGGGAGAGCCAAGACACGGGGGTGGAGAGTGGCAGCGAGGACAATAAACCGGTCCGTAGGTACAAGAAACGTCTGGACTTTGTCAAATGTACTGAGTGTGACCACCAGGCACGCGGCCGTTCGGCCCTCAGCCGACACATGAAGAAAGCTCACATGCTGGAAGTGAACATGCCCTACAAATGCTCGCACTGCCACTACGGCTGCACCAAGATGGCCTCCCTCAACCGACACCTGTTCACCCATGGCGTGTACCCGTGCTCACGCTGCGACTTTGTGGGCGACGAGCGTGCCAAGCTGCTGGAGCACATCAGTGAGCTGCACAAAGACAAACTGGACATGAAGCTGTGCAAGGTGTGCAATCGTTACATCAAGTGTGACCAGATCACCATAGAGGAGCACACAGACAACTGCCAGGGCCCAACACCCTTCAAATGCACGCAGTGTGAGAAAGAGTTCAAATACGCATCATCACTGAAGGTATGTCATCTCCTTAGTTGAATTTTATCATTGTTCATTGTTTTAGTTTTAGTGGCAATTTAAAAGAGGTTTTTCTTTTGCTTCATGGTTAGTGTTTGAATAGAAAATAAGGACGTTGCACCTCTTTGTATTACATTGCAAAAGCAAACATTAAATTAGTCTTAGAGAAGCATCTCTTTGTTTCAGTACTTACTGTGGAAGCAAGCATGGGTCAGTTGATTTAATCCTGAATTAAACCTGTTTTTATCAGGAATAATTTTTTCTCTTGTTTCAGTAGTATTCGGTCTAACATATATATGCCCGATAGAACAGCTTCTCAATGTTTACTCAGAAGGAAGTTATACAATAATGGAATCTTGAATACTGTGTCTTCAAATCCAGCTGATCAAACCCCAGAACCCACTCATGGCACAGCCTGTCTTCACCAAAGTGATTGCTTTTTTTTTTCTTTTTCTATGGGGGCTCTCGTAGTCTCGAGGTTATGGTGTTGGCCTCTTATGCCAATGATTTCGAGTTCGACCCCTGGGCAGTGCAGGCATTTTTCTCCCCAAATTTATTTCTTCCATCTTCTCAACCTTGTCTACACTTTCAACTTTACCCTCTGATTCTTTCTCTGACTTGCTCTCCTCATTCTCTTCCAAGTCTCCTCTCGTCTACTTATTCTGCTCCTCTTCTCTCATACTTTATCTATTCTCTCTCTCTCACTCAACCACATCCCTGATCTTAGGGTAGGTAAGATCCAACACCTAGTCTTCTCGGATAAGGACGAAAAATCTCGGAGGTCCTGTGCGCACGTTGCGCAGGTAAAGATCCCTTGGTGGTTGAAAATCTGAAATAGTAGGCCTATTAAGCCTCCACCTGGGCAAAACTCAAAATGAATTCCTACTCAAACTTTGGAATGGTTCTGGGCGTCGAAATGACTTTATAGAGTCGATGGAGCCGTAAAAACCCAAACCAAACAAACTAATTTGTTTTTATCCTTTGTCTGTGGCTTCTTGGCAGGTGTGTTGACAACTCAATAGACATAACGATCAAGGATTTTCTTAATCCAAATTGTACACTTAGTAACACAAGCATAGAAGGTCTTTTTTTATTTTCTTATTTGATCAACAGCCTCTGTTTCAACTGTTTGTTGACATGTGTCTGAGTGTGTGTATAGCTGTGCGTTTGTTGTTACTTTACATTTGCTCTTTGTGTGTGTGTCTTTTCTTTCACGTGTTCTATCGAGAGTGAATGTTAAAGATTGTTACATCAGATCCCATGAAAAATTTCCACTGTCACAATTTGTACTTCTTGCCGTTACTATCAAGACAGCAAAGACATTTCTTCAGCAATGGATTGTTACAGTCATTGCTTTTGGCTACACCTAAAAGTGACTGAATTCTCCCTAAAGAGGGATATTTTTCCATTAACTTTTTTAAGTAAATATGCTGAAGTGCTTGGCCTCACATATTTTTTACACTTGATGTAATTTTTTTCCAGTAGGTTGGGCTAGAACTTTTTTCAGTGAATTTTATTTGTGCAAAACATAAACATGATTTGTTTCTTTGCGCAATCTCAGTAAAAAAAAAAGTAGAATCTCACTAAACAAAAACTGAAATCTCACTCAAATTTCCTTTGCTGGGTTGGCAACTCTAAAATATGAACTTGAGGAGTATCTAAATGTCTAGTTATGTGTTCCCCAGGTGCATTACCATACACACTTCCCAGATGAGCCCAAGCGCTTCAAGTGTGAGCTGTGTGAGTACCGCACAAATTACAAGGCCAACCTGCACAAGCACCACAAAAATATGCATGCCTCAAAGGACAGGGATGTGCAGTGCCCAGACTGTGGCAAGATGTTCTCCACAGAAGACAACATGCGGAGACATCGGAAGGTCAGTGGCTGGGTTTCTACCCATAATGTATTGTTTATTAAGAAGTATTTTATTTACCATAGACAGTATAGGAAATTGAGGGAGAGATGTTGGGCCTTTTTCTATTTAATTTACTTTTGAGTTCTCTAATTTGTAATTTTCCACGGCGTCTGTGATGGTTAGGCTCTTTGCCTGTCAAGCGTAAAACACCAAATCTATCCAATGTTTGAATGAGCACAAGTGTCTTTCTACTGGGATTTTTCCCTCTCAGCCGGGTTGGCCCTGACAGGCAGGGTCAAAGTAGCCCGCCTCTCAAAGTGGCCTTACAGAGTTGCAAGGAACGTAAAACGAACAAACAAAAAACATTGTAAAGTGCATGTGTAGCACATTGTAATATTAATTTGTTGACATTGGCACAATGAGTAGAGGCATAGCCCTTCTCTTAAATAACCTCAAGTGTAGCAAGGGATGTGAGGCCAAACCTAAAATCAAAGATAAGGTACACGTGTGCTCTCAATAATCCTCAGTACTTTGGTGATCTGCTATTTATGCACAAAGTTAAGCTTCTCAAAACTGAACGTGTCTTGAATGAAAAGAAACTTGCAGCCACACAAATTTTTGTTTTAGTGGCAAATGCATCTTCATGTCATGTAGCCTATGTCATGTCATTTTTCAGAATTTATCATTCTCATCACAGCTGTTGTGCAGGTGATTGGCGTCCTCCGATTGTCTATCTGTAGCTGTTGTCCCAGTCTATTTCCTTAGGCTGAAATGACTTTACAGTCTTAATATTGTGGGAAAATCTCAACAAAATACAGTTGTTGCATCCTTCATGTTGAGAAGACTTGAAATATTTCTGCCATTTCATGCAAGTTTTCTATTGTAGGAACTAGATTACATTTGTCTCAGGTGCTCTATCTTGACTTAATCCTCTTTCGTCTAGGTGCTCTATCAGAGTAGTTTTAAGTTTATGGGATAGAATGAATTGTTTGATGTCATCGTTTTTCAACTAATCTGTCGCTGTATGTGGTTTGGTGGTTTTTTTTACTGGGTGCCAATTTTTAGACAGTACATTTTTTTTTAGTTTTAGAGTGTACATATTGCAGTAGGGAAGTCTTGAGTTTGAAATCATTAGCTATTTGGTATCTTTTCAGAAGTAAGGCTTTCATTGTTTCTTTTCTCTCATGTGTCAGGTTCACACTCTGGTCCGGCCATTCGCCTGTGAGACTTGCAAGAAAACATTTAAAACATCTGGTGCCCTCAAAGGTCACCAGTTAATCCACACGGCGACCCGACCCTATTCCTGTAACATCCCAGGCTGCAGCCGGAGTTTCCGCACGCCTAAGTTCCTCAAGAGTCACCAGGAAGAGTTCCATAGGCTGGTACCAAAGAAGTTCTTCTGCAATGTTGAAGGTTGCAACTTTTCCTTCTTTAAGCGGAGCCACCTTAAGCGACATGCAATCACGCACACAGGTATGCAATGCTAGGTTTAGCTAACAACCATTCTTTTGTGTTAGAAGGAATTGGGAGTATAAGTCTCCTCCAAGCTTCATTTGCAGCATATTAGTTCTCTCATAGAGAGGCTTAAAGGTAATTTTACAACCAAAAAAAAGCAACATAATGTGCATGAACTTCTGACTCTACTGAGAAACACAATATATTTCAAAAGTCCCTTTATATAACGTGTTGATGTAAGTTAGAGCATACCAGCAGGATTACCCGTACTGTGGTGTAATGGCTAGGCTCTTCGCCTGTCATGGGGAAGACCCTGTTTGATCCCCGATCACAGACAATCTGGGTTTTTTTCTGCTGGGATTTTTTTCCCTCTCATCCTGGGTTGGCCCTGACAGGCAGGGTCGAAGTGGCCTTTCTCTTGAATGACCTTAGAGTGTTGCAGGGGACGTAAAACTGGTAACCAAACCAAGCCAGCAGGATTATCCCCAATAATTTTTTTAAAAATCACGAAAGCAACAAATAAGAAAATAAAATTCCAGAGCATTTTATAATTGATGCAAGTAATTCTAAGCGATTGCTAAATGAAATTGTCTTTTGGATTACACCGGGCAAAAAACGCTCTATTTTTATTTTGATGTATCCTGTGTGTTTTGGGTTGAAGTTGATACTTGAGTAGATCAAAATATTTCTTTGTACAGAGATAGATCTTAAGTTTGTAAAAAGAATAATAAAGTTAATTATGGTACCGTATAGCAGTATGTCAAATATTTTGTTGTTATTTCAGGCGAGCGCAACTACCACTGCACGTGGCCAGGCTGTAGCAAGTCTTTCCGGCATGCAGACAATCTCAAGGTCCATTTCCGCAGCCACACTAATGAGAAACCCGTGCAGTGCCATCTGTGTGACTTCAAGTGCAAGCAGCGCAACTCTCTGTTCTGGCACAAAAAGAAAGTGCACCAGATCATTGATGCGTCAGCCATGCCGCGGCGGTCGGACAGTGGCAGCAAACTGGGCTCGTCGGAGGCGGGTAGTGATTCCTCCAATCAAGTTCCAGACAGCATGACCAGTCTTGATGCAGCGAAAGACTCGCCAAATGCTGCCAGAGTGAGTAGTAACGCTGGAGGGACTACTTCACAAGAAGCTGGGGTTGGCACTGTTTCAAATACCTCAGAGATGGGGACGATTATCCCCGACAAACTGTCTCCGGGCAAGCTTACTGGGGGAGGAGAAACTCCTTGGAGAGACAAAGAGGAATTGCTCAACTCCAAGCAGGCCTCTGGCGACCCTAGTGGTCAGGAGCCACAAGGGCCAAAGGATTTGTACGAGTTTAAGAGTGACGACGAGTCGGAGGAAGAGTCTCCGGGTAACTTTAGGCGAGACAAGGCGTCTCTTACAGTCCTCACCCCACTTCCACCACCTCCTAAAGAACTCTTGAGGAAAAATGAGTTGCAAGAACAAAAGGAGAAAGAGAAGAAGGAAAAAGAAGAAAAGAAAGAACAGGAAAAGAAAGAGAAGTTAGAAAAGAAAGAGCAAGAGAAAAAGGAAAAGGCTGAGAAAAAAGAACAGGAGAAAAAAGAGAAAGAAGAGCTGAAAGAGAAAGAGAAGAAGGAGAAAACAGAGCAAAAAGAAAAGGAAAAGAAAGAGAAAGAAGAACTGAAAGAGAAAGAGAAGAAAGAGAAAGAAGAGCTGAAAGAGAAAGAGAGGAAAGAAAAGGCAGAAAAGAAGGAACTTGAGAAGAAAGAGAAATTAGAGCTTAAAGAAAAAGAGAAACAAGAAAAGTTGGACCTTATACAGAAACAAAAGCAGGAAAAGGCTGATCAGAAGGAGAAAGAGAGAAAGGACAGACTTGAAAGGATAGAAAAGGCAAAACAAGAAAGGGAAGCAAAATTGTTAATGCAGAAGACTAAAAAGCCTAAGACAGAAGAGAAGGAAAGTAAAAAGGAGAAAACAGAAGCCGTTAAAGATGGTTCAGATTCAAATTCTGGAAAGAAGTCTCCCAGGCGAAAGAAATCTCCAGCGGGTAGGAGAGAAAGTATCGCGGCAGAGCAGAAACCCCTGAAGGGTAAGCGCAAAAGAGGGAGTGATGTGTCTGCTGACAAGTCAAAGGCTTCAGAAGATAGCAAATCAGGAGCCTCTCCACCAAAGAAGAAAAAGTCTGGTGCCGCTGTAGTTGCTGACCCGGTTAGTTCTCCTCGTCTGGCGGCGAAAAAATCTCCTGCTACCACTGTCAAGAAAGTCGCTGTCAGTAAAATCAAGAAGAAACCTCCTCCAAAGAGAAAACCGAGTGCCAGGATTAAAGCAAAGAAAGCCATGGCGAAGAAACCTGCTAAAGCTGTGAAAAAGAAGGCCATGAAGCCTGTGCCGAAAAAGAAGCCAGGTCGTAAGAAAGTTACTACAAAAGTTCAAGAGGAGAAGGAAGAAAAGGTGGAGAAGGAAGAGGAAAAGGCTGAAAAGGAAGAGGAAAACATTGAGGAAAAAAAAGAAGAGGAAAAGGCAGAGGTCCCTGAGGTATCTAAGGAGGAGGAAGTGACGGAGCCAGAGGCTCAGCCTGAACCTCCAGCAGAAGTGGTGCCGCGACCGGAAGAGCCTGTTTCTTCTCGACCTGGCTCCCCAGAGTACAGAGAGGAGAATATGATTCAGGGTGTGGCAAGTCCGTATCGAGACTTCTCTGACGCAGACAACCTGGAAGAGGAGAACATGCCAGAAGAGGATCTTGGTGAGGACCAGCGAAGATCTCCCAGCCCATCTCCTCCCGCTGGCAGTGTGGAGGACACTGAAGCTTTAGGGGAAGTGAAAACTCAGGAGGTGGAGGAACCAATGAATGATGAGGGAGAGGAAGTTGGGGAGGGAGTGATAGCTTCTGCAGCAGAGGAAAGCGATGATGATGAGGTGAGCAATGACATCCCACTCACACCGCCTCGAGCCCCAGCACCTCCGCCACAGGAGAGTTCTGAAGATGAGATGGAACAAGAGGACCTAGAGCCAGCGCCGTTCTCAGTCCCGGGACCCAACACTCCGTTCTCTGTGCCGGGTCCAAACACACCTTTCTCTGTGCCGCCCCCCACCAATCTGGTTCAGCAACATTCGGTTCACTCTGAGGAGGCACCGATGTCTGTAATACCCTCCGTGCCATCCATGGAAAACATGCACTCAGCGGGCTCAGTTGACGGCCAGCAACCATTAGGCTCAGTGGAGATGCCTCACCACGGCTCCGTGGAGATGCCTCACCACGGCTCCGTGGAGATGCCTCACCATGGCTCCGTGGAGATACCTCACCATGGCTCTGTAGAGATGCCTCACCATGGCTCCGTGGAGATGCCTCACCATGGCTCCGTGGAGATGCCTCACCATGGCTCTGTGGAGACAAGCCATCCTCATGGTTCGGTGGAAATGCATTCCCATAGCTCGGTAGACATAGGGAGTCAAGGACAGGTTGAGTCTCGACCTCATGGCTCGGTGGAAGCCCAGCAGCCACTGGGCTCTGTGGAGATGCAGCATTCGCATGGTTCTATCCCGGAGCCGAGGTCACAACCTGAGCCTGTGCTGAGCGCCGAGAGGACACCAGAGGGCGCTGTGAGAGATGGGGGTGGAGGTCTGCCAGACTCGAGTAAGTACAGCCTACCACAACCATTGCCTGAACACTCACAGCAAACTACTGAGGCTGCCAAAGAGTACTTTGACCAATACCTGAAGTCACTGACGCACACTCGGGCAGCCAGTCTGGCGCCATCACCAGGTGGCTTGCAGCAGCTGGAGGCAATGGTGGACAAGTCTGGGCCTGGATCTCGGGAACTGCCCAAGTCTCCCCCTGTTGGCTTACCCACATCAGTTATAACCAGCCTGGAGAGTTCACCCCCCACCCTGCCACCGGCTGACCTCAGAAGCCGCATGGACGCCCTGGTCGCCACAGAGCGTCACCACGAGTCCTTCTACCCTCGGGACACGGCATCCGCTCTGCCCCGCCTTCCAGAGAGACAAACGGCCACCCCGCTGGCCCCCAACACAGCCCCACCCCCTCCTCCAGCCTTTGACGCATTCTCCTCTCTCAACTCCCTGCACTCAGCAGCAGCCCCCGGCAGTCGTGAGAGTTCCTACCTACGCCAGCCGGACAACCTCTTCTCCACTACGCCGGTCACCAGCAGCTTTATGGCGGAGGCCATGTTCCAGCGACAGGCCATGACTACACCCTTCCTCACCCCTCAGCCTGCAGAACGCAGCCTCTCTCGCATCCCCGACTCGACCCCATTGCGGTCCAGCACGTCCAGCTCTTTGCTGCGACGTACCACCACCATGCCAGGCACGGACATGTTTCCAGCTCCTCCCATGCCGCAGGCTATGCCGAGACATCCTTTCACCAACGCCTGGGCCAGCCAGGAAGTCAGACCCACACACTGGCAAAACCCATACCTCCCCAGGCAGCCAAACATGGCAACGGCCAGCAATCCTTTCTTTCCCAGCAAGGAGAACTACCTGGGCAGTCGGGAATTCATGTTTGACCCATCAGGGAGAACCACGACAGAGAGAGGGATGTTCCCCTGCTTACCCTCATCGCAGACTCAAGACTCATTTCAGCTGGATCGCTTTGATCTGAGCAACTATTTCCCTAATGCCATGACACCATACGCTGGCTCCCCGGGTTCTCTGGACTACACCCGGTCTGCTCACCCAACAGCCCCAAAACCTTTTGATGAGCGCTACCGCCAGACTGCGGCGGCAGCAGCAACTGCAGCTATCCCTGACTTCCGAACCCTCCCTCCAACCACAGCGTCGACAGACATGTTTTCTAGTATTGGTGTAAACAGTGGCTTCAACCTGTACGCAGGCACAGCCTACCATGGACAGCATGTGTCGGACAACGTAAACAGTGCGTTTCTCAGCCATCCAACCACAGCACAGCATGCTATGCTGGAGAGAGACTATGCCGCAGCCGCTGCACATCGCAGTTTTTATCCACACCAGAACACGCCGTACCCTTTCATCGAGGACCGCCAGTACCCAGGTGCCTCCAAATTAGGTCACGCCCACGCAGCAGCCAGCACAGGCACCCAAGAGCGTGACCTCATGAGTCGGTCGGCGGTGCCCGAGAGCCAGATGCAGGACCCTTACCGCAGCATGCTCTATAGGTACTAGTGCTAGTGCCAGTCAAGTGTGTCTGCACCGGTGTACAGCTAAATACCACGAAAATCAGTGCAAGAAGAATTCTGAATAAAGATTCCAGAAGAGAACAATTACTTGAGGGCGGATTCTCATGAAAACCCTCAACTCTTTCCTCTCATCAGTGGGGCTCAGTGAATGCCTCACTCTCTGTGTGTATGGCTTCATGTGTCGACAGGAAACAGGCGCCCAAGAACAATAGGACATACTCTTTGTAATGGGATGTCTGTCGGCACACCCCATTAATGTGCCCGGAATTCAACCAAAATAAGACTGCAAAGAAAAAGGGACTACCTTATGATCCATGTCGGTTCGAGACACTTCACTCTTCTATAATTGTATAATGAACTTTTGTTGATAGGCTAGATCATAGTGCAATTGTGTTGTGAAATCTATGACTATGACAGTACAGAGCAATAGTAAGGGTTGATTGAGTTTGACTTCCACTTCATCTGTACTATTGGGTCAGACCACAGGTAATTTAATCATTGTAGTCCCTTATGACAGTAGATAAAATGTTTCACTTTGTGTTGAGAGCATGAGAATCTGCATTTTTTCTTTAGATGTTCAGTAACATTTCCCCATAATTTGGGAATACTCTGTGTGCAGTTGGAAAAAATAATATCTCTCCATACCATTTTAAATGATGCTAAACCTCTCTTTGTGTGAGAAAACAAAGTGATATGAGCAATGCAGTGTTTAAGTTGTCTAGAATAGAGGGGTGTGGGTCGTAGTAGTATACCTAGTAAGGAGTCAGTTATTTATAGAGGTACCAGCCTCAGCTTTTTTACCCTTGAGGGGTGCAGGTCAATATTTCTGTGGGCTGAGTAATAGTACAGAGTACAGTAGAAATCATTTGTTGAACAGAGAACTTCAGTTCTGGTTCTAGGACGACATTAATTAAAATAATATGGAAGTAGATTTAGACATCGACATGATATAATTATATGAATGTTGTTTTGCGCCTTTGTAGCTGAGGAGCTGAATATTTCTTTGCTTGTAACTTGTACAAATTTTTGTCCGGCATTTAAGTCCCAACATGAAGAAGAAGGTAAATATATGATGGGGTATCGCACCACTTTTCTTTTGTGTCCATTAGTTGAGGTGCTGCTGTATCTTCTTCTTCTTCTTCAGCGTTCCAATGTAAAGATGATCATGCTCTCAGATGTTTAGTTCAGTCGCCCGCTGCTGTATCTGAAATCCATGTATCCACATTTGCCTCGAATGTTGTCGGTAAACATTTTATTTATTTCAGATGTAAAAAAAAATAGGAATTTCATTGCTCATTGAGTATTGTCATGAATGCCGCTCACTTCTGTAAACTCTGCCATTTGTCTTTGTTTAACCGTTTTGTACGCAATGAAGTATTGAATGCTATCTGGAAAGTTGTGAGTTGAACAGTTGGGTCTTGTGATATTGTGAGACTGGACAGTTTTGCTGTTGCAGCTATAAGCTGATGGGGTGTTGTCAAATATTTTGTCCCAAGCTATAGTACTTTCACTTTCATCATCCCCAATTCACGCTTTTAGAAAGAAAACTGCTTGCTATAATAACTGTTTAAATTTGTATCAAGGGTCAAGTAGTAATCGGCATCATTGGTAATTTTTTAGCTCATCGAGCTGTAAGCATCATTCGAGGCTTGTTAGTGCATTGAGGGCATTTATTGTGTTCTTAGTTGTGATGTAGCCTCATCTGGTTACTGCACTGTCATTCTGCATCATGAAGACGATGTATTGTAAGGCAGCATTGTAGTGTATAGGAGGGGGGTGGGCAGAATGAGAATTTTGATAGAGAGATTAGTTATTGGTGGCATCGATTCTGCTCCAATGTTTGTGAATGAACAAAAATGGCCAAATGTATGTCTATTATGTAATGATTTAGCCACTGTCTTCCTATATTTGCTTTTTGGTTTTCTGTGCAAGTTTTCTCAGACTGATTTGATGTCTTTTATTTTCCTTCACTTCAGTTGGCTTGGTCAGTGTGTGCTGTGGCACATCTCCCCTTTTCTCTTCTCTCTGTAGTTGGTCTATTGCTCTGTAGTTGGTGTATTGGTCACACGGTGGCAGAATTAGGGCTGCCCACACCCATGTTGATAATAATAGTAACATAGAATGCTGTCCCTTTTTTTTGTGGCGCGTGATGGCATTCATTCCTGCCCTCAATGCGCTTCAACATTGCAAAAAATAAAGGGAAGACATTGTTTCAAACAAAAGTCCAAGACTTAGAGATTTACAACTAAGCAAGTAGCCAGGCTCCATTTACAGTGCTGGCAGACATAGCACGTCCTTGATCACAAGTACTGGCTTTGTAGTTTTCACAAGAATTTTATTTTTCCTGAAGATGCTCTCTAGTCTAAAGGTATCGTTTCTGTTGAATTGTGGTTTACCTCTGATGTAGGCGTTGAATGGACTTTACTATTTTGACATTTTTATCCAGTTCCCACATAGAGCACTCACATCTCTATGGTTTTGTTGAAGAACAAAGTAAGCATTTTGACCACAAACTTTACATGATGCATATATATTTGTTGATTTAAAGCTTCAGTTGGTTGTGTTTTTATTTACAAATAGTGCGCATGTTGACTTTTGCTATTTTCTGAAGATAAACCGTCCTACTTTATCCATCATTTTTCTGAGATCAAAAAGTTTTCCTCTTTTTTAGTCCTTTTACTATTTACTAACACTTGTGCTCATTACTTTTACTCTTTTCATCTGTTCACGTCTGCTTTTTTCTACACTAAGAATTTTCATTTTTGTTGAATGGTTGCAAAATTTATTCATCAAGAAAGATTTTGGTTCTCTGAAGTTTACTGTGGATAAGTAATTGGGAGGAGAACAAACAACTTAGATTAGATGCAGTTGGCTTTGTCTACTTCCTTCGCAGCTATTTTGCCATTGAAAAGCAGTTTGATGTGACATCCTTCAAGTCTTTTATCGTGCATCAGGGATGTCGATCTGCATTTTCATAGTGATTTTACTAGACATGATCACTGAGGGAAAATGTATGCCAAACTTACTGAATCAACTCTTTGGCTTACTTTTGGTTGATTATGTTACCAGGAGATATGAGTGAATATTTGTTAACTTTTCTTATTTTAGGTCACTAAGGCTCACCAAAGTCCTGACATACAAGTTTGAGATCAAGTAACCGATGATTATTGACGTCTCCACTGAATGTATGTCCATTGGGATGTATGAGGGATAATACTGCTCAACAACTTTTTTTCTCTCTTGTTTTCCAGTTAATTGTATCCACATCCCTGCACCATGAGTGCAAAAACTACACATTTTATTGATGGGGATATTTGTTGTTTTATTCTGAAGATGTTTTGATGAAGTTGTGTGTCTGTGAAGTGTAGGGGGATTGGGGTGTGGGGAAGGGCTAGGATGTTTTTCTCAATAGATCTTTGGTGTATAACAAAGTGAATTCAAAACTTGTCTATATATTAGGTAGTTTGGTTTGGTTTGGTTTGGGCTTAACGTCCCTTGCAACACTATAAGGTCATTTAAAGGACGGGCGACTTCGACC
>JAUKPP010034974.1:4776-17232 GCA_032273245.1 Phyllaplysia taylori | reverse complement strand
TGACTCAGGCAAGCGACGTGAGACTGAGAGAGAGAGCCGTGTCGTACACACCTTGCACACAAAGGCTTTACAAACACGCCACTGGTCACTGACACACAACACACGCACAGTGCACTGTGACTAAAGGCAAGCGACGCGAGACAGAGAGAGAGAGAGGCAGGGCCAGCCGTGTTCGCTTCGCTCGGCGCTATGAGTGTAATGTTACAAAACATCGTCGGGTTCATCGATGCAGCCACGGGGGAACATCGTTAAAACCGTTATATTTTTACTATAAGCTATACGGGTCGGGGATAAGAATACGCATCTCTACAACCGCCATGACGGATGTAGTGAATTCAGTACAACCGTTTGAATTTTATTGAGTTTGTGTTACATCGGTGCCGGTTCCAGGAAAAAAGATCGCTACGTCCGAAGATCTTTACAAGCGACTTTGCTACAAGTGGAGTCGACTGTAATAGATTGCATTTATATAGGGCATATCCCCGCTCGAAAAGCAAGCTCTATGCGCTTTACAATCATTATTACCCAAACAGACCAAGTCATTCAGAAACCTTCTCAACTTCCTGGGATATAATAGATATTGAGCATGTGTGTCCATGCATTTTCAGTGTTTTGACTTGTAAGTTGTAAGCAAGTTAAAAATTCTACTTTCTGTCAGTGCAGCTCAAAAGTGCTTGGAAAGTGTGTTTGAATGGTTGATCATATTGGACATAGAAAGTTTGTTTAAAAACTTTGTAATGATAACAAATATTTTGGTTTTACATTCTCCTTAGACAATTTTCCTATACGTTTTACAGTTTTTTCTCATCAGATTTCACAGTGTGTGTAATGTTTAGCAATGCAGAGTGTTTTATATCCCAGTGTCTTCAGTCCTTCTCTGCTTTTATTTGTTTTTTTAGAGTGCGGAGTGGACAAATCCAAAATGTTGAATCAGCAAAAGTGTCTATGGTTGGCCAGCTGAAAAGGTAAGCTTTGATTTTGGTTTGGTTACCAGTTTTACGTCCCCTGCAACACTCTAAGGTCATTTAAGAGAGGGTCTACTTCGACCCTGCTTGTCAAGGCCAACCCAGACTGAGAGGGAAAAAATCCCAGCAGAAAAAAAGTAAGCATTTTATCATCATGGATTACACGGAAACAATTCCTTGAGTGAGGGAAGTGAACAATTCAAGTTCAAGTATGTATTAGTACAAGCAACAGAGCCTTGGATTTCATCGTAAAGTTAAATGCATCTTGTTCAGGAAACGATGTTTTCATTAAATTCCAAATGCTTTCATCTAATATTTGTTTGTCGTCTTTTGCAAGCAGATCTTTGCTAAAATCATATGATGTAGTGAGCATATTATTTTATTTCATATCACTTGTATTAATGTTTATTTTTGTCACATATTTTTTTAATATTCTTTTGAAAATATAACTGCATGAACAATCATCATCATGCCTTTGTTGGTATGAAGAAGAAAGAAGTTCCTACTCACGTCTATGGTGAAATGGTTAGGCTCTTTGCCTATCACTCTGAGGTGTAATATCCATCTCAGCCTAACTTGGCCCTGACAGGCAGGGTCGAAGTAACCAGCCTCTCATATAAGACTGCACAGTTTTATGAGGGGAATAAAATCAATACCCACCAACAACACAGAAGCTTCTATGCCAAAAACATTCATGCTAGTAAAAGTCAACACTGTTATCCAAGATGTCAGTGATTTTGCCGTTACCGGTACATGACCTTTAATATCTCATCCTTGACCTTTTAGCCTGGACACCCAGGAAACGGGCCCTGAGGAGCTGGAGCATCAGAGCAGCTTTGATGACATTATCGAGGAGGAGGCGGAGGAATCGAGCTCTTCAACGTCCGAGTCTGCAGCTACATCTACACAGAAGGAATTCAAGACCCCGTCAGATATATCCTTACAGGTTTACCGAATTTATATTTAGGGTTTACTTTTATGTCCTGTGCAACACTGTAAGATGATTTTAGAGACAAGCTTTTTTTGTCCCCGCGTATCAACCTAGGCTGAGAAAGATGGATCCCAGGAGAAAGATGCAGATGCTTGTCCCTGATTTGGAATCAAACTCCGGTCTTCTGTGTGATAGGCAAAAGTGTAACCATTACCCCATGAATGCCGGTCGCTTCATATCTAAGCATAACCATTACACCATGGACGCTGGTCGCTCCATATGGCATATGATTTCTTTCAATCATAGGCAGTTCCTCATACAACTGGTCTGTGTAGATTCTTTTTCTTGCTGTTTTTTCCATATCTCTCGATACTCGTAGATCATTTGCCATCATTCTTGTTGTAATTTGAATAGGCTGAAAGTTGTCATTACTAAATTGTTTAGCCTTTTTTGCATTTAAGTAAAATATGTGACTGTAGACGAGTTTTATATGCAATTTTCCCGTGGACTAGAATGCACATATTGTCATAGTTTTTTTTATATTGCAAGTCATTTTCTGGTTGAGTCTTTCCTAACACTTCAAAACATGCTCTTATTTCCCACCTCTCTACCTGTTATATGCACTTTCGTCTGTTAACCAATCCATTTGTATTTTCTAGACGCACATGTATACTTGGAGGATTGATCTGGCCAAAACAGAAAAGTTCTGGAAAGGTATGCCTTGTTAGTTACTGTAGTAGTAGTAAGGAGTGGGTTATTTATAGAGGCGCCAGCCTCAGCTGTTTTAGCCTCTTCTTGTTTTAGTTTTTACAAAACACTCAAGCAGGCTTAAGTTTCCTTAAGGGTTGCCATTTGCATGCTGCGTTCGATGCTGCGTTCGCAGCAGCACTTCGCTGTCACGAAAATCCACATCAATGTTAGTTACTGTTCTGTTTTATGTTACTTATCCCCTCCCAGTCCCGGCTTATATTCGTTTCATGTCTGGACCAGTGTTCTTTCTTCAGCGTTCCAATACCAGTGTTCCATTTTTGCTTAGTGGAAAGTGAATGCGGGGGATAGTATCCATCTGTACGTCTAATTAATTTTTGCACAAACTGCATGTTATAATATAAATTATTCACAAATATAGGTAGAATATAATAGTTGAGTGTTTTGATTTAGATTTCAGCAAGTCAATGTTGAAGCATTGCTTGTTTTTTGTGAGTGACAACAACAATACATAACACAATTTTGAGTTTAAATGTTCAACTAACCTCATTGTGTAACAGCCAGTAATCATAAATTCAGAATGGCCAGTCATGTTGTCACAAAGTGTATACATTTGTCTGAGTATATTATGCGACTTGAAAGAAGCTGATCTCCCGCAGGTTGGTTTGAGGGTCTGTCTCAGAAGTTCCTGTCCTGTGGTCCACCCAAAATGCTGATACTTGCAGGTCTGTACACTGTTGGAGTTGCATATTTCCTAGCATTGCATAGATAATAATAATTATAGTGATATTTTTTCATTTCGTTCATTATTGAGGAGGTGTGAGGGTCCATTATTTTGGCTGAGATCTGCTTTTAAAATCAGCATTTGTTATCAATCAAAGTCATACTAGTTGTGTCTGTAAAGAGTTTCTTGTTTGCAACTTTGTAAATTTTCATTTATGTTTACAAAATCCCAGTCTGTGGCATCAATGTGAGGTCCCGAGATCTGAAAATGCCAGCCTGGTATGATCAGAGGTCAAAGATTGCTGGTAAAATCCGGCACTTACCCAGCAGACAAAATTCAACACTACTGCTACCAGGATTTGAACCAGCTCTATTTGCTCCAAAAACAATATTGCTACTAATTGAGTGAATGGATCATTCTTTTCAATGTGTCAAAGTAGAGAATTTTTTGTCTTATCCTTCAGACACAGAGAAATGTTCATTTCTTGATATAATTTGTAATTGTCTTATCCTATAAAGATTTTATAGCACCACTGTTGTATATCCTCTCAGGGCCAGACCGACTGGACAAAGACTTGACCATTGGTCAAATGCAAGGTAAGAATTTGTCAGCAACTCTCAATGCTGATTCTGAAAAATTATTATTAATTCTAGCAATGACAAGAAAGTTTGTAACTCTAACTTTGACCTAATAAAATGTTAGGATAGTAATTTATCTAATCTGTAAAGTTGCTGGAAATTATTTTTTTTGCGGAATGATAATTTATTTATCAGCACTTAAATATGGGCTTTGGATTACTACACAGCTGCTCCAAACAAGCGCTGTCAGTCGACAAGCCAGAAAATCCTACTGGTGACAATAACGTCCTCTGTTTTTCTCTTTAACATCATAGTCCCGTTAACTATATTATTGCTTGAAATGATTTTCAGTTTCAGTTTTTGAAATATTTTCTGATACATCATTTTGTGTTGAGTCCAGGTTAGGAAATGTTGCTTCGCAATGAAATGAGGCACTCTTAAATTTTTGGATACATGGAGTTATCATATTCAGCGAAGGAATTATGGAATTATATATTATTACTTGCAGTTTTAGCAAAGTCAGAGTCAACCACGGTCTTAGGGGAAATTAATGAGAAATTGTTGTGAACATGTGGCTGCTTTCAAAATTGCCTTTTTTTCTCTTTTAAACAATGTTCTTGACAACAATTCACCATGGAATATGCTTTAAAACAATAGAAGGGGATGGATAACAAATAGCATTTATGCTCAAAATTGACTGACCACTGACAATCTGAAAAATTCAGACTGTCTTTCCCATATTTTGATGAGAACCTGATTTCACTGAGTTACATCACATAATATATACTGTATATACTTGTGTATAAGGCAAGGAGTTTTTTTCAAATTTGGTCTGTTCAAGTCCAACCCTGTCTTATGCACGAGATTTGTCTCATAAATCATTAACCAATCGCTAAAACAAGGGGGACAACCCTCATTAAAGGGGGCAGTCTGACAGGATCTGACATTGCCTTGATCTTGGATTGGATTGTCGAGTCTTGGGTAAAATACCCACCGGTATGGTGGGGGGGGGGGGGGGGGGGGCTCACAAAAGGCTGGAGAATTTGTAATGGTCCTTATGGGTATGGATTTTTTCCTTTTTGGCATTGGATTGGAAGATGTGCACTAATAGAATCTTTATTCTTGATAACTGAAGTCTACCCCCATCTTATACATGCGACCTTGAAAAACGCTCTATACCATTCTTTCAAGGGTGAAAGTCTACCCCCATTTTATCAATGAGTCATCTTATACACGAGTGTATACGGTATATATTCCAATCTCCTTCTTTCCTACAGGCAAGTTCCAGATGAACCTTTTACCCCAGTGTGGTCACGCTGTGCACGAGGATGTACCTGACAAGGTCAGTTGGTGCATAGAGATTCTGAGAGCTTCTGTTACGTGATGTGATATTCGACTGAAGTCATTTAAGAGGCTGGCTACTTCTGTCCCCGTCTGGGCCAACCCAGGCTGGAATTAACATAACGTTCCACTCCCAGCGAGACACGGAAATGTTTGTTTAAAGCAGGGATCCAACTCTCATCCTCTGTATAGTCTGATGGAAGGTCTTGTTTCTACAGTAGACCACATGGTCAAAGTGGTTTCAATGCTGTAGCATGTCTGCAAAATGTGAGGGGTGCTGACAAAATGAGTTGCTTCTCGCAATCGGCGAATTGAGAAATCTGCTGAAAACCGATACTGGGCTAAACTTTGTCAGTTTTCAACCAATACCATTTTCTTCAAGCTAAATATGTCTTTTGTCATTCCATATTAGAGAAAACTTTGGTTTTTAAGGACATGAGCTCAAAATATGTGAAGAAACTTTGACCTGGATTTTCTGAAAACTTTACATTTTATCTCCCCTCTTTCAATCCTCTATATTTCGAAACTGGTTAACAATATGAAAATATTTTTTTCACCACCTTGTAGGGCTTGAAAAGCCCGTTAATTTGATGTATATATGTACATATGATTAAAATCCGAGAAGTAACTCATTTTGTCAGCACCCCTCACAAATGCTTCACTGTTTTATGCCAATTTTCTTAGTAATATTTTCACCTTTGTGTTTTTCTTGCAGGTGGCAGATATCTTGGCCAACTTCATGTTAAGATACAGAGTCACAGAGCCCATTGGAAATTTTGAGAGGTATGCAGCCCTTGTGTTTTGTGTTATTGTCAGTGCCTACCAAATATTTTCACCCATTCATGGAATGACTGAAGAAACCTTATTGAAAATTATTGTCAAAGTTTCAGCGGCCTGTATAAAGAAGGAAAATCTAGTGGACCTGGAGTGCAACTCGGTCAGATTTATACAGACTTGGCTTTAGGGGAGAAATAAAAAAATAAAAATTTTCCCTTCTCTGTCTATCAGGTCTATTTTTCGGGAATGTCCTGAAATTGAGCCAAGTGTTGGGAAGTCCTGAAAAGGGGTACATTGTCCCGAAATGTGCCTTGCATGGTGAAAATATAACAAATTGTTCTTCCCATCACGTTGCATTTGGTGAATTTGCTGCCGTGGCCATGCTATGATTTACCCTGGGGGTAGAGGATATTATTTTTTTCCTTTCTTTCCTTTTTCTCCCCCCCCCCCCCCTTTCCTCTCTCTGTGTCTCTATCCCCCCCCCCCCTCGTGGATCAGCGCTCTGCGCTGGATTGTCCCTAATTGTCTTTCTGAAAAGTTGGCAGGCCTGAATGTGCACTATGGAAATGCCATATTATCATTATTGTTGTTATTGTTATTATTGTATCTTTTTTCTGTTTTCCTCCTCAGTTTGCAATCAATATCGGAGTGAAGTTTCACACACCAGAGGAATATTTCCTTGGGCAAAAAGAAGCACTGTACTCTATGCCTGTATTTGATCCAGTAAGGCCTTTGAACATTTGTTATCTTTAGTTACCGTACATATTTGTGTATAAGATGACTTGTAGATAAGATGAGGGTAGGCTAGTAGGCTATTTCCTATGTCATGTGTAGTAGACGGTGGTTGACTTCACCCAGAACAAAAATAGAGCGCATTGAGAGTAGTGTTAACCGCAGAGAGAAGAACAAGGCCTTACCTTCTATCATCACATTAAAGAGCAGAAGCATGTCACTTGAGGAACTGAAAAAGGCGCTGAATGATGGTGTTTGTTGTAGTCTACCATTCATTAATACAAATGGTGCATTACGACATCGCATTTTAGAGGAATGTTTTTGGTCAAATTTTTTAGCCATAAGGGGTCCTTGTCTTATACAGAAGTACAAGTTAGAGATTTTACATAAAAGAAATGTTGAACATGAGAAAAAAATAGCAGCAATACTTCAGGCTCAACTCTTCCTTCTCCTTCCCCCCCCCCCCTTACCCCTTTGAAAATCCTGAATTATCTCCCATAACAGGGATGTAACTCATTATGTCAGCTGGTCTCAAATTTTTTTTTTCTGGTTAGCTTTATATTACTATTCTTGCAGGCTCTTTAGCGAGGTCGGATTGGACTTGGTCTCTCAGCTTTGCGACTTAGAAAGCAGCAAACAAAATCCGAGTGGCATCTCATAGATAGAGACAAGGAGCCCCATGAAAACTGGGGGAAAAAAACCATAAGTTTGGAACTTCTTTTTCTCATGCTCAGGCCAGGGTCTGTCTCTCCCACACAGAACAACGCTTCCGTGATAGTGTATGATTCTAAGTTGTCTATTCTTTTGTCAACAGAGGAAGGTCAGTTCTGATGCAGCTGTGATCCCTAAAGGATGCAATTTAACCAAGAACAAAGAGGTAATTTAATGAAGTGTGGTCTTGAAATTTTATTTAAAGGATGTAGTGGATATTTCAGGTATATTTTACATGACCATGTGATAGAAGTCATGGTGGTTTGATATAAAAATTATCAAAGTAAATGCAACCCATTATAAATGTAAAATTATTCTATTTACCATGTAAAGTATGGTTGTTTCAGGTGTATTTTACATGTACAACATTTGACGGATACTGTGATGGGGTATAACATATAAAAGTAGATTTATTGTATCCTTTTATTTAAAAGATGTAGTTGATGTTTCAAGTAAATCTTACATGAGCGCAAGTAAATTTATTCTTATCTAGATGTTAAACACTTTGCAGTCACACAGCGAGATGAATATAAAGCCTTATTGGTCATGTGCTGCCAGCTGTGACTTGATTTGGCTTCATTGGCTTGGTACATAATTATACTGAATAGCTGGATGGCTCATATATGTCTCAAATGACTACAAAGTGTTACGGGTTTTATTGTCTAGGTTTTTGAGGATTTTAACTTTCATACATGCAAACTACCAAACGTTTCAGCCATCAGCAGGATATTTATGTTAATTGGCTTTTCCCCCACAAAGGCTGAACAAAGCTTTGTGGGAGTTTTTGTCACATTGAGTTGTAAGATGCATATATTTAATGACTTTCATCCTTTCAAACTTGTCACGTTCAGCAGTTTGGAAATCAATGAAAGAATTAAGAAGGGCTTGTAGGATGAGAGTTCTCATCCATAATTTAACTTTCTTTCACTGAGGTGTGGGTTTGAAAGCAATGTACATGTATAACTTTATTTGGTCTCAATTGTACTTTTTTCTCTTTTCCCTTTCTCCTGCAGATAATCCTCCTGGTGGGATTCCCAGCATGTGAGTGTCAGGATGCTTTTTTTGTATATTGTTTTTTTCCCCCTTTTCATTGATGCTAGTTGCCCAATTTGTATGGTGGTTAAGTACTTTGAGCAAAATGATAAGTCTGGTTTTCTTCAAGTTTAAACAGTTGTTATTTTTTTTGTTTAAGTTGGCAGGGCAGTCTTAGTTCATTATGTGTATGATACCTTTTTTCTCTTTCAACGGTCTTAATTTCACAAGGGCATTAAATGAAACAAAGACGTGCTTTTGCTTACCTGGGAGTACCTTTTTTTCTTCTTTTCTTTTCTTTCTTTTTTTAAATTGTTGCTGAGTGAAGAGGGAAAAGAGCATTTTCGTGTAAGATGCAGGGTACGGTAAATACATGGTGTTTAATTGAAAACCCCATTGTCTCTCACCAGGTGGCAAGTCTCACTTTGCGTCACATGTTCTGAAACCAAAAGGCTATGAGCAAGTGAATCGGGTGAGGTCTGGTGTTGTGCGGGCTCACTGTAGAAATCTTATATAATGTCATTCAAGATAAAGACTAAGTCTATAACATTTTAATATGGTCAGTAATATTTAAATATTTAAGGCCAATTTTGGTCAAGAGATTTTGAATAACACAGATAAAGTGGGGAAAAAATATACAGTGTTGCCCATTTGTACATTAGTTCAAACATAGAATGGGTATAGTAGACTCAGAATGTAAAGAAATGGATACAGAGAACGCCATTCTGAAAGTCTACAAATAGGAAACAACAATGAACGGAATGAATGCGGACATTAATTTTTCAAACCATGATTAATTCCCTTTTAAAAATATTGTTTCATTATAAAAATCTATGGAAGAGCACATTTAACGCAGTCTATATTTCACTTCTTTTTTTTTTCACATCATAAACTTTGCAATAAAGTTGAACTTCTGTAAATTAAAGTGCTGTTTTGGCCATGAGAGAATTTCCTTCTCCTAAAATCTTCATTATTCATAGTGTAGTTATAAAACTGTATACAGGCTATTGCCTTTTCCCAGGGATCATATTTTTTTTTCGTCACCGTGTGTACATAGAAATGTTGTGAGGTGAAAAAAATTTCTATCTAAAATTTAAAAAAACAGGCTTCATCTAATTCTTTGGTTCATTGTGATCCATGAAATATTGGAAAGATTATCTTAAATTGATGTATTTGTTATGTTTTTTAATATATTCTTTTAAATGATGGACTTCATGTTTTATTCCTTGTAATCAATTTTCCATTATATTTTACTCTATGAATTGCAGGACACTTTAGGCACTTGGCAGAAATGTGTGAAAAAGGCCAAAGAGTTTTTGGTGAACAGCAGTGTTGTTGTGGACAATACCAATCTAACCAAGGATGAGAGAGCGAGGTAGGTTTCAGAACAACAAAGTCTTGATGGGTTTTGGGTTTTAGTTTTATGTCCCTTGCAACACTGTAAGATCATTTACGAGAGGGGCTAATTTGACCATGGCTGAGAGTGACGGATCCTTGAAGAACGAAACAGATGCTCGCCCCCTCATGGAAATCAAACCCGAGCCGTCTGTATGATAAACGAAGAGCCTGACCATCAAACCACAGACACTGATGTATCTCAGTGGACTCTTCCTTAGTTTCTCATACCATAGAAGCTCCCAAGCTGTATATGTAGTGCACCCAGGGGAAGAATCAGGAATCTACGCAAGCTTATAGAACTGTGGGAAGTATAATTTCTGATACAAGGGTAGAGAAGCAAGCTATCATATCTAGAAATGGCCACTTTCCAGAAGCAAAAACATGATTCCAAAACAATGCCATGTTGAAGGTATGATGGTTTTTCATATGCTGAAAACTTTGTCACCGCCAACTATAAATCTGACACTTGAAGACGAGGTACCTGTAGTGTCATGATTTCACTAATATTTTAATTCAATATTATAGTATCTAGAGATAGGGTAGTTAGCTTCCCTACCCTTGGTGCATGCAATTAAAGTGTTCAAATAAATTATACACACATTTCATTGCAAATTATCATGTTTTCATATTTCAGATACCTTGATTGTGCAAAAGAGGCAAAGGTATCCTGTCGATGTTTTGTCTTCACAACAACTATTGAGCATTGCCGCCACAATGAAAGGGTACGTCTTGTAGTACAGTAGAACTCGGATTCAACGAACTAGCTCAGACATTTTTTATAGTTTGTTGGATGCGAGGTTCGTTGGAGCCGAGGGTGGGCCGAAGATGCCATGTCTTTGCACAGTTCGTACTTGAGGTAGAGCGGTGATGTGCTTCAGTGAATGAAATCCATTTCTAGATCTCTACCTACAATATTGTCACTTGTGCACAGTGTTAATTCTGCACAAGCCAATCACAATCCCTCCTCTAGCCACAACTTTCCCTCTGCCTGTATAAATTAACAACTTTAGGCTTTGAAATGACCTGACAATGCTGTAAAACTTGAAAAAGAAAGCTTAAGATTTCAGTCTTTACTCATAGTCCAGTCAATGATACTCATATATACCATCAATTTGTTGTTGGTTCATTTTCCCTCAAACTCATCTACACCTGCATCTGTTGTGTACTGCTAGGCTGCAAGTTAGAAGTCCACATGGAGCAGTTTGTTTGATTGAGTATCTCCAGTTTTTTTCATGGGACAGTGCGTCGGCTGACAGCCAGAAATGACTGTCCATTTTTGGCAAAATGTTGAAAATAGCAGTTTATGCCTTTACAGGACTTTCCCTAACTTCTTTTAACATCCTATGAACAGTTATTGTCCTCCTGGATTGAGCTTTACCATGTTTTATCCTGAACTGAATACCCCAAAAAACTTTAAAATCCATTTTTCTCAAAACAGGAAATAGGAAATTTTGACATAGTATTTCTGGCTGTCAGCCTTCTCAGCTCAGGTCAGCCTCTCTTTAATAACCATGCATTGTTGCAAGGGATGTAAAACCAAAACTAAGCCACACTCATGTACCCTATATGAATGCCATGCTATTTAGATGTTAATTGAGCATTACCAATTCACATATTTATTTCGTAGTAATAGTAACTCTCATATCGTGTGATCGTTAATAGTTGTTTGTCGTCCTGTGTGCGTGTGTGTGTGTGCACGTGCGTACATGTGTGTGGAGCACAGTTGGAGGAAGTCATGTATATGTTTACGCAGTGAATGTAAAGGGCCTAGAGCCTACTGGATTTGGCGCTATATAAATGACCTTTATTATTATTGTTATTATTATTGTTAATTTTTTTCTGTAGATAAAATTAATTCACATGGATGATTAGCATGCTCTCTGGTGAGGTCTGCTCCTTCTCCTTCTTTCTATGTGTTACTATTGTCCTGATTAACTTTCTGGTACCGAAATGAAAGTATGGTATGGATAGCTATTTAAAGCTGCAACCAAAGAACATCATTTATAAGTATTGTAATCTTACCAGAATGTCTCTGACTTTTCCGCAGTTTCGACAACTCATGGACAAATCACATGCCAAGATCAACGAGATGATCTTCAATCAAATAAAGTAAGCTTTTGTTTTACACTTGACTTGCAGATGCTTCCAATGTTTAACATGTTGAACATTTTATATTGTCTGACAGTATTGCAATTTTTTTTTATGTGTAAGCTAAGAATCTGAATTGTCAATTTTTTTGTTTGTTTATTTCTCATTTTACATGTCTCTCTTTCCCTACATAATAACATTCGGCCAACAAATGGAAAGATTCTGCAGGTTTTTATCATTTTCAGCAGTCTGCCAAAAAGAGCAATGATCTCTGGTGACCAAAAAAGTATTCTCTAAGCCAGTCTATACTACTCTAGTGTGGTATTATTTTGCCAAAAAACCTGAACGAAAGAAACCCACCTGTTCCACGTCGATGAAATGCTTTAAGAGTGAGAGAGAACACTGTTGTGCAAACACTGATATGGGGGGGGGGGGGGGGGGGGGGGGGGGGGGGGGGGGGGGGGGGGGGGG
>JAUKPP010034641.1:0-17249 GCA_032273245.1 Phyllaplysia taylori | reverse complement strand
AAAGCAGGCTCTATGCGCTTTACAATCATTATTACCCCAGCAGACCAAGTCATTCAGAAACCTTCTCAACTTCCTGATAAATCGTAAATTGTAAATTTGGTAATAGGGAAGCCACAGAGATTTTGTGAATACAGCAGAAAATCTAAAAAGTCACATTTGCTAAAAACACACATTTATTGTAATAAAGCGATTACTTCTTGATCAGTTCTTCCAAAGCTTAATTAGCCAACTAAACCCCTCAAGCTGTTTGGTTTTGGTTTTGATTTAACGTCCCATGCAACATTGTAAAGTCATTTACAAAGCGGGACCTCCAAATTTAACATCCATCAGATTTAAACCCACAACCTCCTTATCTGTAGGCGGGCACACTACCGCTTGGTCATCGTCATCCCCCCCCCCCCCCCCTTCAAGCTGTATACATGCATTTACTGAACCCGTGGAAAGATAAAATATGACTGCCACAGCAAACTATAGTGTGTATGTATTGGCATCTGCCGATCTCCCTAAAAATGGCTCCCTCCATCCCCTGGAATATCATCAAATACATTAAAACTACTTATTTAGATGATAGCTTTTTTTATACTGAACAGAGAGAGACATCCAAGAAACTTTTAAAAAAACTTTTTTTTTTAAAATTAAAAAATAAAAAGATTTAAGGAAAATTAGCACCTCTGTAAATTGACAAAGAGACAAACATTAAAGTCCCTCACCTAACAGATGTTGGATCATGAGCTGTGAGAGTTCAGCGTCAGGCAGAGAGGAACACAGGGTACCCAGGCACCCAGCCGCTGCCATACGAGTGCTGTCCTCCGGACATCCAAGCAGGCCCACCAAGGTCGTGGTCAGTTGACGACGACCGGCGTCGGCCATCTTTGAGCCAGCACCCTTTAAGCATGCTCTTGTGGCTTGAACGAAAGTATCCCTGTAGACAAAACACAAGATTCAATATCAGACTTACTGACTTATTTGTTTCTTTGGGGTTTTACAGTACTATCAGCCCTGTAAGGTCATTTGTGTGTCAAGGGTAGATTAGGATAAGAGACATAGAAAGAAATATGAACCAGACCACACTCAAGCACCTGGCGATCCCCAATTCGCTAGCAAAAGGCAGCTCAGGATCATTCGATCGTAGGAAGGTTTTAACTTTTTGTAGTTTGGAGGCAAAGGTGGAAGGGGTTAACCTTGAAGACCATTCTTTTCTTGATTTACGGACAAATCTCATCCAATTGGGTTTGGCAGTTAGGTCTAATTAGAGAATAATTTGCTTGCCCCAGATAATTGCTGCATGCATCCCTTCGTGGTCTCCACCCTTGCATCATCTTGAGAGTTCAAATCTACAACTGTGGCAATGGATTTATGATCAATTCTCTAAAAATTATGCTGTCTGATTTGTTTGCACAGAAGAATAAGTTAGAACATAATTTTTCTCACTATTGAGCGAGGTCCTGATGAAACGGGCAATCACTTACTTGACACTAGTGTCTTCACTGCTCTTGAAGCCAGAGATGAGCTCATTAAAGAGAGGATCGACACGTGTGTGGATTAAGATCAGCTTGCCCAGGGCGGCAGCTGCACGCAGCCGCACCGTGCGGTTGGGGTCGTTGATGGCTTTGATGAAGGTCGTCTGAAGCTGAGGCAGGAATGGCTTCAGCATAGCTCCGACCTACAAGATTGGAAGAGGGAGGGGCAAAATATGTTTTACACTAGGTGCAGATCAACAAAATTCTGCTCTTTTTGTAGGCTACTTAAAAAGTTTTGCTGCTTTCAAAACATACAGTAGTAATGACTAGAGCTGTACCCGTACTTGAGGTTGAAAAAACCCAAAACGAGTGCCCCGAAAAAGCTACGTGAACACTTTTGTTAGAACAAAATACAAGCCTCAACATACTACTAGTATTACTAGGATATGTATGGGGCGTTTAAGTCGTTGGTGAACCCAAGTTCATAGAGATTATCAGGCAATGCTGAGTGGTGGCAGCTTTTGAATAAATAACCACTGTGGTGTGTCCTTGAGTAAGCATGTCAATCGAAGCCCACATCTGGCAAACAGAATGGCACAAGTGAAAATGGTTTTAATGATTGTTAATCTGATTACTTTAAGTTTCATTGTAGTATGATCCCCATTTCATTCCCTTAGTATCGTATATCTTCATGTATAAGATGGAGTTTTCCCACTTTCAAGGATCAAAGTCTACCCCCTTCTTATCTATGAGTCGACTAATAGCCTACATGAGTTAGGAGTAGGCCTATATACAGTAAGGTCAACCTTCATGTCAAGACACTGGCAAATTGGCAATAGCTTAGAAGGTTGTGGCACTCTGACTCGGTGTTTGTCCCCTGCAATACGTATGGCACAGACATCACAACTGGGGTCTTCCCATTTGTCAACATTCAACAACTCTCAACTTTAAAGAGAGATGAAGATAAGAAGAAGCACTATTGACCTTGCAAGGTTATTTCAAAGAAAGGAAAAATACTTTTTTTTGTTGTTGCTTTTTTTGGTTTAACGCCCCATACAACACTGAAAGGTTATTTACAAGGCAGGACCTCCGAATTTTATGTCCATCTCCAATAGGACGGGGATTGGAGCAACGAAAACTCTGAAAAAATCCAGATGCACCTCCCTGGATTTGAACCCGGGACCTCCTCGTCTGTAGCCAGGCACACTACCGCTCTGCCATCGACGCTCCCAGAAAAAGATCAGAACAACATTCGCAATAGAAAGTAGAATGAAGAGATCACCGATATCACGAAGCACACACACAGGCAAGAAATACCGTTAGGCCCATGACTCACCTTGACCAGAAGCATGGACAGCGTGTCGAGCACCGCCACTTTAAGCGACCAGGCAAAACGGTCACCCAGGATACGGATGAGCGGTCCGGTGATGTTGACAACAGACGGCTTCAGGGCGTCGGAGCCAGTCACCGCGATGACCTCACCCAGACCCAGGGCGGCCGCTTCTTTCACCTCCGCAGCACCATTGAGAAGACCTTCCCTGAAGATGGGCAGAACGGGAGCCATGCCCTGGACACAAACACAAGATATGGTTAGAGCAGAGATTTAAAAATTATTTAATGATAATAATCTAGTATATGGCATTTATATAGCATATTTTCATAATCAACAATGCTCAATGCGCTTTACGAAACATTTCAGTGGCAATATAGGCATAAAAATACAAACATAGGAAAAACATTCACACAAGGGTATCAGTGTAAATTACCTAGAGAATATAGACATAAAAATTACATTGATGTACATTAATTATGTATAACCACAGTGACATGTATATGTATGCAGGCTTAGAAATGGTGAAATTCAGTGTAAACATGTAGATCGTAGTAAAATTATTTACCAAAAAAAATAAAAACATTTGCAGTGGACAAAATTTTAAATGAAATTCTGAAAAGCTGAAGACATCAAAAGACAGGTAGGAAAAAAGGCATAACAAAAATAATGAACTTAGGGAGGATAGATATATAGTCCAATCTACTTTAGCTGTTACATATCTGTAGCAGTCACCTGAACTTATGGCCCGTTTCCATGACACCCTTCATTTTTCCTTTACTTTAAAATTTTCTAATATACCAACAGTCCCCATGCAACATAACTATGGGCAATTATTTTCATGACGATTCCGCCACTAAACTTGCATTTAGCAGTCGCTTCTGTGTAGATTGATATTAAAGTTTAGACTATTTTTGGACAGCTGGAGAAGACAGCACAGATTAGGACATGTTGGAGAGCTGTTGTTGATGGCCTATGCTCCAGGTGGAGAGAAGGGCAGGAAAATCACGTCAATTTTTTCTAAATGGGACTTTGGAGCTGTCATATTTCATCATCAGAGTCGAGCATCACAGTTGACTTGACAGTAACAGTTGTCAAAGTTTACCCATACTTCAATTGGTGAGGCGTGCAAAACTAAGGACTCACCTTTTTGGGTACACTGAAGCCAGGCAGTTCTTTTCCTTTGAAGTCTGACAAAGTAAACTTGACTGCCTGTCTCACACTGGCAATGTGTTCTGATGTGTTGGTCAGGTCGATTTTCTGAAATATCAAGCATAACCTCATTATAGGCTGTACTAGCATTGTAGCTGGCTAAAACAGTAAAAGAAGCTGGTGCCTCTATAAAATAGTAACTTCTATTATTAAAATGTTATGCTATACATACCACCGTAAACGCCATTATGAAAGAGGAGAAAGACATGAGGTCTTAAGGAATCTGTGCACATTGCCAGTCCATATATACTACAGCAATGTTTTCAGAGAAGTTTGACTATTGTGGAATTAAGCTTAAGGAGACTTGTTAAGGATTACTCAACCAAGACCAACAACAAATCATCAAGGTTTGATTGTGCCGTTTATGTCTCTTTATTGCAACTTCAACATCAGTTTTGTAAACAGGGATGCCCTGAAATTTAAAAATAACCCTGAACTTTTTTCTCAAGAAAGCTTTTCCAAGGGACATTTATACATATCAGTACAAAATTTTTTCTAAATGTTAACCAGAAAAGCCATAAGGCCAGAAATCCGGTTTAACCCAAAAAGGTATCCCTGACTGTAAAAGAGATCATTTGATTATACAAAGATTGTAGAAGACAGTATTTCCCTTTGCAATACCACCAGCAACTTGCAAGATCCAGCAATAAGAAAATTATTTCAAGAAACTCAAACCATTAGCAATAGAGACACCAAAAATCAGCTTCAACATGACAAGACAAAATTAATCCCTGTAAAGACCCAAAAACTATTAACCTTGGTGATAGCATCCAAGCAGTTCCAGCCCGCCATCAGCAGGCGTGTATCGGAGCGGGCAAAGAGTCCAATGAGAGCGCGGAAGAGCTGCGGCAGGTATTCAGACACATCAACCGCTGTGTTGGCGCAGAAGCTGTGCAGGATGAGGACAGCAGCGGTGCAGACGGCGGCGTCGGGGTTGTGTGAGATGACAGAGAGCAGCTCCTCCATGATGGTGCGCACGCCCAGGTCCTCCTCCACTGAGAGAACCACTGACTTGCAGTAGTCCAACTCCTAGGGATGGCCAGAACAGACAAGGTGAGGAAGAGAGTAAATAATCAAAATAATCAAGGCCATAATAAAGAGGGAGGGAGAGAGGGAGAGGGGCAGAAAGAAAGATATCAAGTTGAAAAGAAAAGATCAAACTTGCAGATTATATATACAGTTAAACCTGCTTAAAAGCGACCATCTGTTCAAGATGACTACCTGCAGAATCTACCAATTTCCATTGACTTACAAATTACATTTTCCTCTATACAGTATCCCTCTCTCCAAGATCTGTCTATAACGACCACTTTCTTCTCGACATTGAGTGGTCGTCTTAGACAGGTTTGACTGTACTAAGAAGGCCTTTTTAAACAGACTCCATTTCCTCACTACATTTCAAAATAAAACTACACAGTCCAGTACAACCCCTGCAGTGCTTGCCCACACTTGTCCATCCCAAATCCCAAGACCTGTATCCACCCACCTGTTCCTCCTCTGGCGTATCCACCTTCTCACTGAGAGAAGACAGTAAAGCAGGTAAGATCTTGCCCAAGTGTTTGGTGAGGGCCTCGCCAGCCACAGAAGAAAGCAGGGACAGAGCTTTGGTGTTGACTGGTGGAGCTGTCAGCTGCAAGAGATACAAAAAGCATTGTAAATTCTCTAATAATTGCAGTAGTACAAGTGTTTGCAAAACTTTACAATACAATAAAGACACCTTGCAGATTTTCAAATGCTGGGAGGGGGGGGAGGGGGGTGTAACTAGTTGTTGTTTCTAATCCAGAAGCCCTTCGGCCCAATGCCATGTTGTAGAAAGTGGAGGTCTTCAGTAATTGTTCTGTGTTATTATATAGATTGTAATCGATGTCAGGATTGCAGGGAAGAAGATTTTGCCGGAGCCAGTGCAATTAGTAAATACCCAGTACTAAAAATATTTAAAAACCTTTGTGTATAGACTGACCTGAGGCACGAGGTACGGCAGCACCACACGGCTCTTGACCGCCATCACCTGCTTGAGGCCGTCCAGAGCCCTCTCGGACATCTCTGGGTCATTCTGAAAATAGAAAACATGCAGCAATCAGACATTATAGTATCAACAATGCAAGATAATTTCTATGCTAGGAAGCATGTAAGATGTTAGGACAAAAAGAATAGGTAGAAGGAGCGTGTTTGTTTTTTTTACACCACAGCGAATCAGTTCTTTTGTGTGATAGGTGAATAGCCTTACCATTGGACTACAGATGCTGGTAGTGCTGCGTGTGCCTCGAACAAAAATGCCACTGAGATTTTCTTTGAAAAAAAACCCAAACAACTAAAAATCTATGAAGGTGAATTTGCAAACAAAATGACAAGTAATAGACAGAAAAATGGGGTTAGCCAGAAAACAGGGGAGGGGGGGCATCTCTGATAGATAGCTGTGTTTGATTTAAACTTACCAGCTGCTTAAGTAGATTAGGCAGAATCTCATCCAGTGCCCGAGCCCCAATGTTGTGGTGCAGGTTGTCAAACGTGTGCGCAGCGGCAGCTCGTACATCGGACAAGGGGTCAGTGAGTGCACGCCGGACAGTTGGAATCAGACTGTCAGCAAAAACTGTTACCTGTGGACAGTGAAGCAACGTGGGTGTTAGTTTGGTCTTAACTTACATTAACTCCCACAGAGCTATTGCAACTTTTAGATCCAGCAAGAGAGGGCACTAAAATAGATAATTTGCATTTACGTGCATGATATATACTTTTATTAGTTGTTTGTTTGCAATAGGAACATATTTATGTTATAGTTGCTTGTTTGCCATAGAAACATGATAATTATATTCAATAGTTGCTTGTTTGCCATAGAAACATGATATTTATGTTTAATAGATGCCTGTTTGCCATAAAAACATGATATCTATGTTTAATAGTTGCTTGTTTGACATAAAAACATGATATTTATGTTTAATATTTACTTGTTTGCCATAGAAACATGCTATTTATATTTAATAGTTGCTTGCTTGCCATAGAAACCTGATATTTATATTTAATAGATGCTTGTTTTCCATAGAAACATAATATTTATGTTTAATAGTTGCTTGTTTGCCATAGAAATATGATATTTATGTTTAAAAAAGTTTTAATTAGTATGAATAGAAATCAAGTAGGCCTGGATAGACACTGCTCCTCACAAAAAATAACAATGAGACATGTTTATTTCATCAAGAAATTCCTTGATCTTGACTAAATTATTATGAAAGAAAATCTAAGGACTTTTGTCTTCAGGGCTTGAAAAAAAACTTCAGGGCTTGTGTCTCCAGGCCGAACAAGATTTTTAAAATAGCATGACTCACGTGTTCCTTGCTGGTGGAGGCCATGATCTCAGACAGGCCGATGCAGACACCTTGACGCTGGTCAGCCTCCTCAGAGTTGAGCCCGCTCTCCAGGATTGGGATTATCTCGGGTAGGACACGTTCTCCCAGTTTACGCACCAAGTCACCCAGCGTCCTGGCAGCCACCTGATAATAATAAAAATTAATAATTATAATAATAATAATAAATAATAATAATGATAATTAAAATTCCAGAATCCCCAAAAAGGCTCTAAGCGCTGTACAGTGGACATTAATGTCCAACACAACTGGTAAGGTCATCAAAGACAGAAAATGTACATCTAAAAGCAATTTATACTAACATACCCACACAGACCAATACACACACATACACTCTCTATTCACACTCTTGAAAACTACTGGCACAGTAAAAGCCATCAAAACAAATTGGAGAGGGATTTTCCAGTACTCAATGCCTCCTTTTCATAATTTTTCACAATCAAAACACAAAGTTGTCTCTTCCCACAAAAAAATAAATGAAAATGATATAAAACTGGCGGCCAAAATTCATATGACATATCAATAATGCATTAGAATATACCAGATAGGGATATCAACTCCATGTTACAAATAATTTAGCCTCCTATCAGAACGAGATAGACAATTTCTGTGCTGGTCTCAGAAACTGCGTCAGTCTAGGTGGAAGGCATGTGGGCCATGTTGCACCATAACTTCATGGAAAATTTTCATATATTGATCAAACTTTGCCTTGATAAACGCAGATGGTTTTGGCCTGCTGATGCGACATTTTTTTTTACTGTATCTTGTTGTTTTTTTCAGATTTTATGACAATTTCTTAGGGGTAAACAGTTTCGTTGGTCACCTGGTAAAAATACGATGAAAAAAGAAGCACTCACAGTTCTCTTATCATGGCTGGTACTAGCCAAGCATCCAAGCAGGAGCGTGAACAGCGTAGGCAGGATCTCACGCAGGGTACGAGGCGTGTTGGCAACAATGATCTTCCAGACATGAAGCGCGTTTTGACGCACCATCAGAGCTGTGTCCGAGCGACCCATGTACAGGCCAGAGAGGACACGGTTGCGACGTTCGTGGCCCAGGGCTCTCATAATAGCCTGAAACAAACAAATACATCATAGATTGCTATGTTGTTTGACAGAAAATTTCATGAATAAAAGGTTAGAAACATGTAAACAGAGGTGGCAACTCAATTCGAAAAAAAACAACCTTTTTCGGGGAACCCCAAAACAGCCACCATATGCCATTAATAAAAAAGAATCTTAAAATATTCACAATTTGAAGTTGCTTTTTTCTTTTTCCCACAGAGAAATAGATTATTTATCAATATTTTAAGGACTACCTTTTTATTAAGAAGAAGAATCTGTATTAATGACTTTCTTAGAGAGGGGAGGGGGGGGGGGGGGGGGTATTTTTAATACTGAAAGTAGCAAGATTTCAACAGGAGTTGTAAAGCTAAATAAAATGACAATGTATAACGAACAAAATTTATAACAAGATTCAATACTTAGCGCTTTAACGCTTTGAAATCAGGCGCTAATCAAAATAAAGAAAGCGGAATTATCAGTAATTTTTTTAATCTTCGGTATTTCTAAAGGTGAATAATTTTTTGGTGCCCAAAAACCCTGCATATCTAATTTAAAACACACTTCTAGGTCAATCATAGTTATAAATAAGCATTGTTTAGGACATCATTATTAAAGCCAACATACTTTACATGCAGGTTTCTAACAAACTTTTTCACTGAAAGCAGCTGACTCAGAATTTCATAAATCGTAAATATCTCACTAAAGATGAATAATTCTTTCGACAAAGGCAAGAGGCATCTACAAGCTTTAATAATACTAAGATCTACACAAGGGCCTGGCTTCATGATGTCTCGACAAATTTTCTATAAAGTTGAAAGATCACAGACAGTTTGCAAAGGCCATGAAAAGTGAAGGTTGAGTCTTAATACATTAAATGCCTTCATAAAAAGACACTGAAATAAATTTCTAAGAAGCAGTATATTATCATGACTCAAAATATGCTTAATCAGGTTACACTCCTACCCATCACAATTCCAAAATGGATAGAAATAAAATTTCATAATAAATATTCAACCATTTTTACATATCATTTTGTAATTAATACCAGCACAATGTACTTCTGAGAGACTAGGATATTTTAATGAAGTGATCACTATACCTTCTTTTTAAAAAATGCAGCAAAAGAGACTTTTTTTCTTGGACCAACATTGAATTACAAAAGGCTTATTTCCTCAAAACCCTAAAAATGAATAGATCTGTTTTTGCATGATAAACTCTTTATTTGATCCCCACCCTCAAACTCTTTTCTCAAGCTCCACGTACATTGTGAGAAGTCTCTGTGCCAAAGTTGTCATCCTCGTTAGACACTGTGGTCATCTTGCCAGACACACCTATGGGACAAATGATAAAGTACATTTTAGTTTATTTTTGCAACTGTGCCACTTTAGTACATCAAATCATGTTACAATTATACAAATCATGTTATTGTTAATCACAATACTTAAGACAGGATAAGATTTGAACATATTATTGTGCAGCCAGAGTGGCCAAACTACAACTTGCGTCTATGGTGTGTTAGGCATTTCGCCTATCACACAGAGGACGTGAGTTCAAGGCCAGCTTGGGGCAGTTTGTTTGATCGAGTAGGTAAGCCCTGGCAGGCAGGGTCGAAGTAGCCCTTCCCTTAAGTGACCTTACAGTGTTGCACAGGACGTTTTGCCAAAACCAAGCCAAACTACAAAAAGCCATAACTCTGTAGAGAAGATACAAATTTTCATTTACTGTATTGCCAGAGGGACTACAGAGTATCAAAACACTAGAGAAGATAAGGCAAGAAAAGATTTTATCCTATTGTCCACATAAAGGGCCAAAGGTACAAGAGTAGTTTTCGGGCAGCCATAATTACTTGGAAAAGAAACAGTGGGCTTCGTTCTCGCAACTAGTCTGCAAGTTTCCTGCAAGCCAGCACAGTAACACAATTAAAAAACTTTTCCATGCGGGACCTTACTCCGATCATCTGCATGCAAGGCAAAGACCTTACTCATAAAACACCATCCACTCTGCTACAAGCAAGAGAGTGGATCACCCCCCCCCCCCCCCCAGCACACATCACTTACACCCCTTTTGGACTAGGCGGTAGTAGTAAGGAGTGGGTTATTTATAGAGGCGCCAGCCTCGGCTGTTTTAGCCTCTTTTTGTTTCGATTTTTACTTAAGCACTCAAATAGGCTTAAGTTTTGGTGAAGGTTGCCATTTGTGTGTGTTGCGTCAGCAGGCACTTTGCTTTCACAACGACTTTCTGGTCCCAGTCTATTCAAACAACACATTTACCTGAGACTTTGTAAAGCAAATCTCCGAGGAGCTGCACAGAGCTGTTCCTGATCCTCCAGTTGTCGTCAAACAAACCACGCTCCAGCTCTGGTAGCAACAGTTCCACAGCTGTTTCGGCGTACTGGGTGATGATACGCTTGCCGGCTCGCAAGGCTGTGTCGCGCACAAACTCATTCTCGTCAGACAGTGCCTGCAGCAAACATCGGTTGAATGATGATTGGATAAAAATAACTATGAAGGAAGGAGAAGGAACATATTATGGGAGAAGGTGGCCTAGCCGGGGCTAATTATTATTTGTTAGAACAGAAGGTGTGAAGGAAGGAAGGAAGGAGGAAGGAAGGACAGAAGAAAATAAAGAAGGGTCTCCCTGGAAATAAGAAAGACATGAGAAATTATTTTAGTTTCAGAAAAATTGACAAACTATTACCCTTGTCTGTAACATGTAGCAACAAATATCCTTCAATGCCACTGGACCAATGAAAACCTATGAGATCCTTCTTCATGGGCCTAGCATTGATGATGAAAAAAAAATCCCAAGAAATTACAATACAATTTGGGTAACAATATCAACCATCAGCAAAAAATTGACACAATACCTGCAAGATGGAAGGTAATATGGGCCCCACGTAGTGAACAAACGCAGCACCAAATACAGAGGGCAGGTAGATGTATGTCATGACGTAACCATCGCGCACGTGCGGCATCAGGTCTGGTCTTTCCGCTGTCTGGATGATGTCTCCCATCAACTTCTTCAGCTTGTCCTCTCCCATACCACCAATCACCTCACTCAGACCTGTGTGGCAAAATCACAGAAATTTTCAATGCTTTTGTTGTTAATATTGAGGTTCTGCTGCACCATCAACACTGTAAATCAACAAGTATGTGGTTATTTCATGCTGAATATTTGTTGCGGCTTTAAGATCATAAAAAAAACCACTATCAGCACTGCAAGGTCATAAAGACCTGGGGGTGGGGTTACCAGGTTTGGTTACCAGTTTTACGCCCCCTGCAAACATCCCCTGCAACACTGTAAGGTCATTTAAGAGACGTGCTACTTCGACCCTGCCTGTCGGGTGCAACCTGGGCTGAGAGGGGGAAAATCCCAGCAGAAAAAAAACGCAGATCGTCTGCGACTGGGATCGAACTCGGGTCTTTCGTATGACAGGCGAAGAGCCTAACCATTACACCACAGCCCTGGGGTGGGGTATGTGTCTTCATTTTTATGATTCTACGACACTATCCACAGAAAAATATTGCCTTGATACTGGCTTTTCAGTTCCTGTTTTCTCAGGCTAAACATACACCCAGACTCTGAATTTAAGACAATGGTAACTTTTAAAGAAAAAAGCTGGGATCATTTTCAGCTATGCACAGTCGTGAGGTCATTTAAACGCTGGCAAGTAGACTTGGACAATTGCAACTCTTTGAAAGAAGTAGGAAGAGCAGATCATACCAGAGCTACTAGCTATCCCTCATTTTAATGTTGGATTTCTTTGGGAACAGGGGTGTAAGAATGGTAATTAAGTTGTAAATGCCATCAATGCCAACTGTTCTTTCCGTCAAGATAGCGCAAAGGAAGAGGTGTAGGCCAAGATCACTTGGTCAGTTGTGTCTTCAATGTGCTTTCTTGGTCAATTGTACAGTTGAATATGCTTAAGCCACCATCTGTACAAATTACCACTCTGCAGACTCCCAAATTACACAATATATATTATCCCTAAGACGACCACCTTATTGGGTGGTCGTCTTAGACAGGTTTGACTGTATTTCTCTTCCTCATCCCTCACCTTACCGGGATCTGTGGTGTAATGGTTAGGCGCTTCACCCATTACACAGAGGACATGAGTTCAAGGCCCACGTGGGGCAGTTTGTTTGATCGAGTATATCTCCATTTATCTGCTGGGACAATGTCCCTCTCAGCCCGGGTTGGCCCTGACAGGCCCTTCCCATAAATGACCTTACAGTGTTGTAAGGGACTTTAAGCCAAAACCAAAACCCCAAATCCCTCACCTTGAGCAGCGCCGGACCGATCGACAGAGCTGATCTCCGACACCAGTTTTTCCATGAGCCATGGCAGCAGCCCCTGGAAGGTGTCCTCCCCCATCCCACGCACCATGGCGCCCAGGGCACGGGCTGACACGCTGCGCACCTCGGGTACTGGGTCAAGCAGGCACTGCTTCAGGCCAGGGATCACAGAGGGTAGGTAGGGGGACAAGTCCTGCAGGGGGGAGGAGGACACATATAAGCACATGCCATGTTTTGATTTCCCAGAAGTTTCACTGCACTATCTACACTGAGAGGTTATACATATTCTTGGATTTGGTTAAGAAAATAAGAAATTTTCAGCAAAAAATTGTAGGCATGAATCTCACCAAAACATCTACCGACCACCCACTCAATTAAGGTACATTACGATAGTCATTGTTGATAGAGAAGTGGGTAGGTTTTGGTTTGGTTTTAAGTGTGTGCGCGTGCGCGCGTTTGAGTACGAGTGGTAGAGACGCGTGAATGAGTTTAGCTATTTCCATGTTACGTGAATATTATGTTTTGAATGAAACACCAAGCCAATGTGCCAGTGACCGGACAATAAACGATTATCTTATCTTATCTTATCTTAAGTCCCACGCAACTCTTTAGGTCATTTACGAGGCGGGACCTCCAAATTTTACGTCCATCTCCGATAGGACGGAAGAAGTGGGTAAGAATGAACAAACTATACAAAAGAAAGTACGAGTGATCTCACCACAGCACCCATCGAACACCATTATGAGAACATTACAATCAATGAAAGGGTAAAAGAAGGTGTTTTAAGAAAATTAATCCAATTAAACAAATGTGTTGATGTACACTACACGTAACTGACAAAATTGGCTTCAAATCGGGACACAGGACAAAAGAAACAAGTAAACACTTCAGCCCCGCACCTTCTGGTCGGTGAGAGAATACATGTTGCCCATGATCTGTGCAGCCATCTTGCGTGTGTCTGTGGTCCGGTCCTGGAAAGCCCTCTGTATGACGGGCATGATGAGAGCCAGGGAGGGAGCGTCCACGAAATGCACAAACTTGGTCTGCAGCAGCTTCTCCAGGCAGGTGGTGGTCTTACGCGTCGGCTCCTGCAGGGCCTCCAACAAGTTGGGTACGATAGCTGGTGGGGGAGAAAAAAATGTGTTTATTTATCAGAGGGGTTGTTTTTGTTGTTGATAGCGGACTTCTATGAGTTATTCAACCTTCAAGTAATCTTTAAGACCTACAGAGCCGTGGCAGGCTAGCTCTGTATCCCCGGAGTGGAGAGCCTTAAAGTTGGCCCCTTGTTACTGCGAGAGTGCAATGCAGTCTCAAGACCTCTCCAGGTGAGAAGACTGCTAAGTGCAATGCAGTCACTGAATCATTTACTGCCACTATCGATACAACATTTGGACATGATGGTTGCAGCCATTGACTCAGAGACAGAGCCATGTGTATGTCACATCATTTTAATGTTCCCAAGAACACAACGTCAAGCCCGAGTTGGGGTTCGAACCCACAACCTTCCGATTACGAGTCGAACAGCTTAACCACTAGACTACCAACAATGGACTGCATCATTCTCAACTGACCTTGGATTTCAGGGTTCCTGATGACGGAGCCAATCTGCATCAAAGCTTGAGAGCCTGCCTTCTGCACCTTGAGGTGAGAGTCTGTGAGGACCTCCGTCAGTTTGGGCACGATGCTGGGCAGACAGGCAGACAGCTGTTTGGGTGCACAGAATGCCATGGCACCAAGCAACTCAACAGAACCTGTGGATACAAAAAGTCTCCATTAAAAATCTGTATACATCAAGCAAATATGGTATGGTTTTGTTTTTTCGTTTAACGCCTTATGCAACACTGTATGGTCATTCATGGGGCGGGACCTCTGAATTTTACTCCATCTCCGATCGGACAGGGGTCAAAGCCATGAAAACTCCGGGGAAAAATCCCGGTGAACCTCCCCAGATTCGAACGCAGGACCTCCTGGTCTGTAGGCGGGCGCACTACCGCTCGGACATCGACATCCCCTAACATGGCATGCATTCAATATATCGTTGGTGGGGTGATAAAACCTCGTAACTCACATCGTTGGTGGGGTGATAAAACCTCGTAACTCACAACTTTGGGCAATGGTCTTTTCACTTTATTTCTATTCCCAACAGACCATAACATTTTGTAATGAGGATAACATAAGTATTTCATTTAAATGTAATATCTTGGGTTGGCAAAAAAAAATTGTTCAAGTAAAAACCAATCTATTTTGCCTTTAGAGTGAAATTTTCAACTTGTCGGTTGTGAGGTTTCATCACGCCATCAGAGATATGCACTACTTCAACATATGCACTAAATAAATACAATCATTGCTTTGATTGCATCGGCCAGCTCTGAATTGTACCTCTTACTTACTGACAATATAGCATACCAAATTACTAAACATGTCTCCATATGAAACAACAACTGTCTTTTTACCTGATTTTGAAAAAATGTTTTTTTTTTTTTTTTTTTAAAGTGTTGTTGAGATTTGGCAACTTATCTAAATAGGGCTCCGGGGATCACAATGGTCAACAAACACGAGAATTTTGTCAGGGACAGACGACGGCAGACTACTGGCGCTCTACTGCACTTCAGGTGTATGTATTTCACTTAATCTTTTCAAAACTGACGAGTTTGTCCTCAGACATACCACTGGGATTTTATGAAAACAATTAAAAACTAACAAATATGCATTTGTTAAAGAAAAAGACATTAATAAACACAACTGAAAGGGCCTTAACAGAAAACAAATGTTCAGAATTTGAAAACTGATTTCAGTGAACAAAAAAAACAAAAAGATGTGTATAATTAAAGAAAAGTAATCTCTGTTGTTCTACATCCCTGTGTCTTAATATGTCAGTGTCTTACCAGCTTTGGTTCTCCAGGCGTCCTCCTCCAGACCCTTGAGCAACGAGGGCAGTACCAGCTTCACGCCGTGAGCGCTCAGGTTCCTCATCACAGACTTGGCACAGTCATCTGCTGCCTGGTTCAGGGTGGAAGCAACCAATGTTTGGCTTGAATTTTCAGTTAAAACTACAGCTTTGATAACCAAAATAGATTCCTCTAAAAATGGAAAACTCAGTGAAGCAAAGATCCCCTCTATCGCCAACCACCACCACTTCAAAATAAAAAATAAACTCCCTACATCAGATTAAAAATAGATGTTGGAACACGACAATGAAAACTGGAAGAGCCTAAAGAGCTCTAATACAGTCTGAAAAATGTCCAAACTCAAAACTGCATCAAAATGAGTGTCAAGAGACCATTGTTGATTGCTGATCTAAAATCTGGCTACTTGTTTCTGCACTTTTGTGAAATACAATCATTGTACCTTCCATTCAGTATTACTACAATAATAAAAGCCCACAAATGAATACTTTGTCTCAATAGTAGGAATTCAACATAATTCACTGATACGCCAGTTTTAAAAAAATATATAATACATACAGTATTATTGCATTAAAGAAATCAAGTTTCTATGTAACCGCAAAACAAGTACATATATTACTGGAGTTATACACTTCTTTTAAACAATTTTTTTGTTTTTTTATTGACATTAAGACGCATACATAGGCAGTTGTACAACATAGACATAACGGCAATGTATACATACATGTAGCAAGCACATCACCATAGTTTAAGTAATTGATTGTAAGTTAACTATAGGTCCATACTATATTAATAATAATATGTTTTTTGGGCCCTCTGGGTGTCTTAATTTAGGTTCCTCTATTTATATTTCATGTGTGAAAGGTGAAGGGTCTACTTGTTACCCCATTGACGTCTGTGCTTCTATGTTACTTACCTCTCTCACATACTGGTTGTTGTCTCCAAAGCACAGCAGCAAATGCTGTATAATATGAACAATGTAGGGCTCAAACAGACGTCCAAGCATGCTGCACAACATCTCAAAGGCCAACAGAGCACCTGGAACAAACAACAGTTTTCCATTAAATCATGTCATCAGTACACTTCAGACATTAATTTAGTACATGATGCCTGAAAATTGAGAAAATTGATAACAGTGCCTTTAGTTTGGTTTGGTTTTGGTTTTACGTCCCTTACAACACTGTACGGTCATTTAAGGGTCGGGCTTCTGCGACCCTGCCTGTCAGAGCCAACTCGGACTGAGAGGTAGATTGTACCAGCAGAAAAACAGAAAGATACTCGATCAAACAAACTGCCCCACGCGGGCCTCAAACTCGTGTCCTTTGTGTGATAGGGGGGAGCACCTAACCATTACACCACAGACACCAGTAATGCCTTTAGTCTAGCAGGGTCGGTAATAATAGTCTGTAAAGCAGTATAAATGCAACACTACTAATGCAGTCAATATCATAAATGCAAGTAACAGGTGTCCAAAAAAAACAGAGAACCCTCTAAAATGCCAATAACTCAGTCGTTTTTGCACCAATTTCCATAAACTTTCAGGCAAATGAAATTCAACCAAGGGGACAACAGATCTATAAATATGAAGAAAATCAAGTGATGCGTAAACGAATTATCAAG
>JAUKPP010034530.1:0-16616 GCA_032273245.1 Phyllaplysia taylori | reverse complement strand
CCCCCCCCCCCCCCCCCCCCCCCCCCCCCCCCCCCCCCGCAAGGAGTCGGATTTTAATATTTTGTAATTTTTTAGCTTATATAGAATTATGTGGCAGCAATTGGTGATAGTCAGGAGTATTTTTGTTTAGTTAATCTCTCAATTATCTGTAGCAGAAATTATGTAGATTGTAAGAAACAAGAGAAGTTACAGGTAAGCCTACTGCTTTGTTTCTTTAATTAGATGTTCCAAAGCAAATTATACCCCATTGTTTCTTTTTGGGTATGGCCAAACTACAGGGTGTTCAATCTACCCTAAAGTCAGTGATGTGATGAGAGAGGAGAGGGAGAAAAGGACTGAGAGAGGAGAGGCGGAGTGCAGGGGCGGTGAGGTAAGAGTGAGGAGTAAGGAGAGATGGAAAAAAGGGTGAAGGGGAGAGAGAGATAGAGAGAGCAAGAGCCAGTGAGGAAAATTACAAAAAGTATAAAAAAGGCAGTACATGTATACATGTATTGAAAATGGATATTTACACTGAAAATTAAAAGGCTGAGGAGACTGAATTGTTTTGAACCAGGTAGCTTTGACATGAAAGGCAAACATATTACCTGTAGAGACCATAGCACTGGCCCATTGTTTATTTCTATCAATGAATTGTTTTGAGACGTACAGTTTTACTGTGTTGCAAAAGAAGTTCTAATCATCCGTGGTGTCAAACACAAATGGGCGAACTCTGAAATACTTTTTGTGGCTAGCCAAATGTTTGTTTAAAGTGACATCTGATCTTTAAATATTAAGAATGCAACATATACAGTAGACTCCGCATGTGTTGAACTTGCATATGAGTAAATTTTCGATTTGGTTGATTGTTTTCTCACGTCCCGGTCCTTCTTCTTCTTTACATTTATGAAACAGATAAGTTGAACTTCCGACCAGTTGATCTGCTTTTCACTAACCTGGTGACATCACTCATCCTTTGTTGACTCAAGATGACTGTATTTTATTATTCTTTCCTTTACTATAGAAATAATTCCATTTAAACAGCCCACTTGTGCCAGACACCATTGCTATTATGTCTTACATTTTCAAACAATAGTTTAGTCCCATACTCGGTATTAATGCTAGAAAAAAACAGGGTTATTTTTATTGCAGATGATTGAGGCAGCAAATCTGTCCCCTAATTGGAAAAACCCACTATTTTATATGAGTCTGGGAGTGGGACAGCTCTACTGACAACTCATCATCATTTGGAAGTGAAAATGTCTTAGAGTAAGAAACTTTTAGATTTCTGTTATAAATAATTTTTGTATTTCAGGGTGCAGATAATCTCACAACATACAGATTTGGATCCAAAGCTGCTAAGCATACATTCTGCAAGATTTGTGGAGTTCAGAGTTTTTACACACCTCGGAGTAATCCTGACTGCCATGGTACAGTATTCCATTTTTAAGATAATGCGCTTTTGAAATTTTACCCACAGTCAACTCTGTGCCTTGGATAAAGAGATTTACTGGAAAATACATTTTACGTAACCGTATTCCTAACCCAACCCCCTTATTATTGACAGGTCAGTTGACTGCACCAGCTATACATCAAGAGTGAGAAAAGTGTGTCTATTACTAATAGTATTAGCAAGATGACAGAGGCTCAAAATATTTGTTGTACATGCACTATGAGGTATAAACAATTCAAATTTGAAGTTGCTCTCACTAAAAGTTTTCATGACATTGTGACAAACCAAAAGACATCTTTCCTCTTCATTCACCCTCAAATCTGACATTTTTGGGGATAATTTGGAGAAATCAACTTATTTTAGCAAGGACGAACATTGCTTTTTGTATTTCCCAAATATGCACAATAGATTAAACCCCTATATTTGTGTGGTGTCAAATTGTATTTGCTAGTTAAGCCTACTTTCTCTTTACTCCACATGATTTCAATAGTCCCAGCAATGTCAACTTATACAGGTTCTACTGTATGAAAATAGACTTTTCCCCAATCATGAAATTTGTCCTCATTTCTCTCCGATGACTCACAGGTGTCATGCCTCATTGCCTTGATCCGGGGACTATGAAGAAAGTGACGGTGGAAAAGTTTGATGGAGACAACTGGGAGAATGCCTTTCAGACGTCTGACATTACGAAACACTCCAGACCGTGATGTTCTTGCAGGGACTTAACTAATAATGTTGTCAGAACAGGACAGTTATGAGACCTATAAGGGTTGGGAAACTCCTTTTTGTCCCATGGAGCGTTGCTGAACTCTTTTCTAATTACACATGTACAATTTAATTAAGTGAGCTGATAATTCGGAAAAGAAAGAAAAAAAAGAAAAGAAAAGTCAACTGTATTCATCCCGAAGGGAAATTCATTTTGCACATTTCATGGACATATATCCCTGCAATTTTTCCAAACTATGTTCATCCTGAGTACTTTGTGCTTCCCCAAGTCTAAACGGAAAGGATTCAGTCAGTCAGATTTCGATTTAAACACCATCTGCTGTATTTTGATTATATGAGCAACAGTAGGTCGGAAAATATGAGAACAAAATTGTTTCTCTCAGCAATTATTCATGTCTTACTAAAAAGAGTAGAATCTCACTGAAGTTAAATTGAATTCTCCCTAAAATTTGCTTTTGAAGGTTTACAACTCTTAAACTGAAATGTGTAAAAAAAAAAAATCAGCCTGAAAACTTAACTCTTTATTCAAGTTTCTCAAAACATGAAATTGTTAAATGGGAGAAATCAGCTGTGGGAAAATGGTCTGGATTAGCAAGCTGAAATCATGATTCAAGACTGCTTGATACGCATTTTCCTCTTGATCTGCTGTTACTTATTGTGATAGCATTACAAAATGGTTTTACTACATGTATTATTTACAAATCTTGCTCAAATAAGGTTCTTTAGCTTTGCTTGCTATTGTTGTACTGTATCCCTATTAATATTGTTGAGTAATGTTGGCTGTTTTCCGTTTCAATTATGTCATGATCTTACCAAGGAAGAGAGAATGTGTTAAATGAAATGTGAAACTTTTCAAATGTGTTGAGACAACATGATACATGTATTAGGCATTGTCAAACCGAGTGGAACGAAGTTACCTTTGTTTTTATTTTCACTCTTGAAAATCTTTTATTGTGAATATTTTTTGAACCAGTACCTCAAGGCCTTTTTTTTATAGAAACAGCTCAAGATGATGTTTTTGGTTTGGTCACTAGTTTTGGGGCCCTTGGAACATTATAAGGTAATTTAAGAACGGGCTACTTTGACTCGGGCTGAGTGGGATGAATCCCCACAGAAAGACGCAGATGCTTGTTTGTCCATGGGATCGAACTCTGGCCTTCCGCATGATAAGCGAAGAGCCTAACCATTACACACAGATGCCAGTTCAGGATAATGTATACTAACTACTGAACTATAAATTTGAAATTTGTTTCAAGTCACCATTTCCTTTTCTGACAAGTCACAAAGGGCGACCCCAACCTTCTTACACTGTATGTCTTATCAAGAAAGATAATTTTTTTCTCCACTTAAGCAAACTTTATATACCAGCATCCATAGTGTAATGGTTAGGCTCATCGCCTATCATACGGAAGACGCGAGGTTGATCCCATGTGAGGACAATTTGCATTTTTCTTCTGGGCATTGTATTTTTTTTGTATGCAAATGGACTTCAAACTTGATGTCATGATTTCTCTAAACCTCATACAGTAACAGTGTCTCCGCCTAAACGTATGGTGCAAAGGAGGGCTCATAACCTTGCATATACACAGAGCACATATGAAACTGATAAGTGATATATCACAATAAAGATAAGATACTTTATAGGAATGAAAACACCAGTCATATTGGGGTATGTGAAATGTGTGTGTTTGTATTGTGTGTGTTTAGGTGGAGACTGCTGCACATGCAATTGTTCTCTATAGATTAACTAGGCTTTGAATGAAGATGATAATACAGTAGAACATGGTTATGTATAGAGGGGCTTTTGGCTCCAGATGAAAAATCCCGCTGTGGTCGAATTCCCGCTATAGTAGTATAGGAATGCAAAGGGGAATTGCCGAAAAATGTCTAAAAATCCACATGATTATCTTCGGAGCAGAGGCAGACGCTGTTGTTTCAAACGCTAATGACAACATAAGCAAAATGTGGGAGTCCGAAATTCAAAATGAAGAAAACAAGGCAGAAAATTGGGGTTTCCTACAGAGCAGCAGTTATGCTAAATGCTCTTGATGCCCGCCCTGCACACAGTAGTTGGATATTTGATTTTGTCTCCCGCTGTATCCAAGTTCGGGCCTTTCCTTGCCCTGCTGAACTCATGCACAACTACATGTAATTGAATTGAGTTTACATAGGGGGGAAAAAAGGGGATTCCGGTAAGGTCCTGCTATAGTCATGTCCTACTGTAATAATACATGTAGTTAATCTTTATACAATCAGAATAAAAGTGTCTTATATTTATAACTACACATGTCTAAGAATAACCCAGCAACACGCTTGTAATAATTTTGTTGATTTTATTTTCAGTGTAGTGTGTCATATAATAAAATAATTCATTTTTACAACCAACTATTTACATGATAAAACAATAAAGCAATACATACTTCACATTCATTTCTTGATTCAGTTGAATACCTCGTTAAACTAAATTAGCATTCTACGGCACTGCTTTACTTCCCATATTGTTCTTTCTTTTTCTTCTTTATTTGGAGCTCCAGTGTAGTGGCCAGGAAAACTTTGTGCAAATCCTGATAAATCCACCAGGATTTAAACCTGGAATCTCATCTTCAAGTAAGCACTTTACATCCCAAGTAGCATTGTGAAGTTATTTGATGACAAGCTACTTCGATTCTGTCAGGACCAACCCTGGGCTGAAAGCGATGGGATGAATCCCAGCAGAAAAGTGCAGACAGTCCCTATGTGGGATTCAACTGCGGTCTTCCGCATGATAGACGAAAAGCCTAACCATTACACCAGACACTGGTAGAGGGACCTTGTATTGAGGTTTAATCGTAGTGTTGTAAGACAAAACCCACAGCACAGCATTTGGTTTTGGCTTTTTTTACATCCTTTGCAAGAGTCGTCCGACTTTGACTGCTTATCACTTATTATCAGGGCCAACCCGGGTTGAGAGGAACACAACATCCAAGCAGTGAGACGGATATAATGTATGTCCAATGCAGGGTAGAACTCCTGCCCTCTGCGTGATTGACGGTAGTAATAAGAAGTTGCTTATAGAGGCACCATCATTCGGCTGATTTAGAAAGAGCCTAACAATTACCGTAGGCGAAACTATCAGAAACAGGGAGCTGTGGCAGAAGACCAACCAGGGTCCAATAGAGGAGAACATCGTGAGGAAGAGATGGGGCTGGCTCGGGCACACTCTTTGGAAGCCACCAGGAAACATCACAAGACAAGTCTTTGAAGTGGAACCCACAGGGGAGAAAAAAAGCGAGGAAGACCCAGAAATACCTGGTGTAGGGACCCTGAAACAGATATGACTCTGACAGGATTGGGATGGGGACAGCTGGAGAAGACAGCACAGATTAGGACACGTTGGAGAGCTGTTGTTGATGGCCTATGCTCCAGGTGGAGTTAAGGGCATAAATAACTATTTACTAACAATTAGGCCCTACACTAATTGACTAAAGAAGCAAGTTATTTCATCACAGCATGTACCTGATGAGGCTCTTTGTGATCACCAAGTGCCAGCGGACGCAGCACACAAAGAACAACCCTCAGGGAAACTTAAGCCTGCTTAAGTACTTCAGAAAAAAAAAGAAGAGGCTAAAACATCTGAAGGTGGCACCTCTATGACATAACTTAATCCTTACTGCTACTATAGTGCACTACTACCCACTTTCAAACAAAACCACATTTAGGCTAGAAGAACAATCGTGGCAAAATATTTGCCCCCTCAGCTACTGCAGTACCGGTATTCCATCTCTAGCTTTCTTGTGAGTTGAATCTATGACATCTCAAGTTCATTTTGATTGGTTTGGTTACCAGTTTTACGTCCCCTGCAAAACTGCAAGGTCATTTAAGAGAAGGGCTACTTCGACTCTGCCTGTCAGGGCCAACCCGGGCGGAGAGGACAAAAAAAAATCACAGCAGTAAAAGAGGCAGATCGTCTGCCCTCGGGTCTTCCGAATGACAGGCGAAAAGCCTAACCAGTACACCACAACGCTGGTTCCACTTCAGTAATTGATTATTGATGTATCGCACGGTGGCAGCTTATCTATCGTAAATTGATTCTTCCAACTTTACAGGAGGGGCAAAAAGCTGATTTTCTGCTACAATATTAACATATTAATCAAGATACAATATTTGGAATTTGACCATTGTCCGTTTTTCATAAATTACCATACCAGACTCTTGAGATTTTTACAGGATACGCACCCTTTACCAGTGCCTTGGAATATGCAAATGTAATGCGCCATTTTAAAAAAACCCTGAGTTATGACAGTTGAGCTGTCACCCAGCGGTATGAATCTCACTGATCGCAGGTTCACTGTAACAGAATATGTTGAAGAAGGAAGAAAGGAGATCTTGAGGTGAAAAATTGTCAGTGGTAGGTTAGTTTAGGTTTAACACCCCTTTCAATACTATGGACACAGGTAGGTTAGTATGTTTAACACCCCTTTCAATACTGTGAACACAGGTAGGTTAGTCTATGTTTAACACCCCTTTCATCACTATAAAGAGATGGAGATGAAAGTGGCTCTTCAACAGAGATACTACAAGCTGGGATCCCAAAGGACTCAAGAGAGGTTGTATAGCGTGGAGATACAAACGGTGGAAAAAGTCACAAACCTAAGCCAAAATGCGCTCTAGTTACATGATCGCATTCTGGTTGAGGTTTGTAATTTTTTTCATTGTTATAAGAGTGGAAACTCTGATTTATCATTATCTTTAAAAATTAAAGGAGAGCATATGGAGCCTTAACCTAAAAATTGAACACCACCCCCCCCCCCCCTATCTTTTTTTAACTCTAGTATAGATTCATAACCAGGACCTCCACATTCAGAGGCAAGCCTTTCAAATTGTCAATGTGGTGGGAAAAAAGTTTGAGTGCAGGATTAAAAAGCAAAAAACATCACCCTCAGCAGCAGATCAACAATATGTTATTCTTCTTATAATGAATAGGCATGACATGAACAGAGAGGAAATTTAAGGCAACTTCTAGCATACTGTACACCCAAATGATGAAAAAGTTAATTCATTCAAACAAGTTTGAGGAAGAATCAATGACACACGCATACATTTTAATTAAAGTGCACAAATGACCATGCCCAGTATCTCCATTATGTACATAATATTGCATGGTATAAAGCATCCCTTTCAACCCAACATCTGCTGTACAAAGGCAAAAGGACACACTATACACTACATAGCGTATTTAAAGAGTAACTTGGATTTGCAAAGTTTGTGATTTGTTGAAGATTCAGCGAAGTTAAATCGCTTGCAAAATGTTAACTTTTCGGGATCACATCTGTGTGTGTCCTAAAAATGTATACAACTTGATCCGCATGTATATTATTAATAAAGCAAACAATTATTTTTTCTGATTGAAAGGCCTATCCTTCATTGCGGCATCACCTTTGAGTTCAACCGCACCAGTACTTTAAATGAGTCGAAAGCAAAAAAAACCAAACTAGTAAACAGGAATGATCTTTGAAAAACCTTCATTAGCTACGTCAGTTTGCCTTTACACACAGCAGAAGTACATACGCAACCAGACATCACAGAAATCCTGTCATCAGTCAAGAACAGCGAGAACGGAATTAGAAGCAATAAAACCACCCCCTGGCATCGGATTCCACACAGCACTCAAGTGACAAGACCAATTTGTTCCCTTCATCACATCAGTTTCTACAAAGGTTACAAAACAGCATCCCAGTACAGCAAAAAAAGAAAATTAAAAACTTTAATTCGTCTCTCAATCACATGGTTAGCACTCTGTCCACATGCAGTTTTAACAATCACCTTTCACCTTCACACTTCCATTCACGAAACAAAATTTCATACACTCAAGAATATCAATTTGATATCGTACAAGCAGATTATGCACAATGAAAATGTTTTAAAAAAAGGATCAATGATTGGTCACTTTATAAATACCTTGCTTGCAGATATTCTTGAGACTATCACAGTCACAGTCAAATCCCTTTACACCATTGCCACCGCTAGCCCTGTTCACCATAAGGTTTTGTCAGTCAAGAAACGATGGCCAAACCACCGAGGACCTTGCTCGGGCTGAGCTCTCTTATCCTGGTTTGGTTTGGTTGGTTGGGGTTTTACGACTCCGTAAGGTCATTTCGGTACCGCGAACAATTCCAAATTATTCGGGTGATTCTGTATCTATCTATACCGATCAGTGGTGTCAGCATACAAGATGTACTGGTAACTCATGCATAGTGAGCTCTCGCTCGCCACAAAAAGGTTGGGAAGAGGTCAAATATCGTCCAATAGCAGCCAGAATTGGTCTTGATACGGCAAGATTGATGTTGGGGGCAGTTGGTGGTAATTGACAGAGGGCAGTGCTAAAACTCAACAATAAATCGCCAGTTTCTGTACGCCCCTGAACTTAATGCTCCTTCAAGAACGTTATTGGTATATTGGTGTTTGACTGCAAACATGTACACTTCTACCAGTACAAATACAGGCAAAAACTCCCAAACAAAATCTTTTCACTCAACATCTTTTTTTTTCTCATGAAAGCATATTTGGGATATAATATAAATAAGGAATGACCCTTTGTCTATGTACAAACCCCCGAGAACAGCATTTACTTACAAATCAAGTCAAAAGTCACATTCAGGTAGGCTACTATGAAGAGACATTCACAATACACTTTATCTAAATTCTTTTCACATCACTGAAAACCTTGCAAAAAAAAACTCAAAACAGGGAGAGGTCATAGCCATAACTTTTTGGACAACATAGTAAAAGTTTAAAAACTCTCTATGTTCCTCATTTTAAGACCAGCATTTACAAATCGGAATAAATTGAATAAATCAGAGGGAAACAAAGAATTACTGGGCTCGTTAAATAAATCCCGTTGATCTTATGCTGAGCATAATTCCACCAGGTTTGGTTTGGTTATCAGTTTTACGACACTGCAACATCATTTAACTTTTAAGAGAAAGGCTACTTCGACCCTGCCTGAGAGGGGAAAAATCCCAACAGAAAAAAACCCAGATCGTCCGCGCTTGGGATCAAACTTAGGTCCTCCGCATGACAGGCGAAGAACCTAACCATTGCACCACAGCGCCGGTTATTCCACCAGAGTTGTACTATTATCCTTTCAGGATGGAGAAGTATCCACTATTCTGTACTCCCAAGATAGCAAATTGTCTACAAAAGTTGACCACGATGTCAGATTCTTTGGGCTCATTCACAAGATGTTCACACAGACACGATTAATAGACCTAAATAAAAAACCCAGGGTCTTGACAATAAAGCCCTTGTGACCTCCTTTGTACCGGGATCAACTAGCTCTGAGAGACCAAAATACAAGGGACAGTAGAATGGGCGGAAGAAGGAACACTTTGAAAAGAAAAACTCACTTGATTTACTTTAGTTACCAGTTTTACGTCCTCTGCAACACTTTATTGTAATTTAAGAGACGGGCCTTTCATAATAACGAAAAGATGAACTCTTTGTTCAAACCAAATAAGCCAAAAACCAAAATCCAAATTGACATTTTCGGACTCAAAGTAATATACTACAACTCTAAAGTGTGTCTATTTTAACTTTGAAAAAAGTTACACACCCAGTTTTCCTTAGAATACAGTAGGCAACATTCCTAAAGAGAGAAAAACCAAAAACACCCCTAATGACAAAGATAGGTTAAACTAAAAAAAACATCCCCAAAATTACACATCTCATCACTGTCATCCATACCATTATCTTCCAGAGAGCCAAAGCTGCACAAATCAAGATTGAAATAAAAACCTGCAAAACCAGTCATCCCTGTATGATACATGTCTGTGCAAACAAATATGATGCCCCCCTTTTTTAAAGGTAAAAAAATAGAACAATGACATGTTTTGTCCCTGAAACAACATAATCTTGAGTAAATTGTTCACCACTGACATGTTAGATGACATTGAGAAAAGGAAAAATGGAAGTAAGAATTGACACACACACAAAAATATGAAACCCAATAAAAATTACATGACTTTAAATCAAGCATTACATTAAAGAATTTGAGCTGTAAAAAAAAATTCCCCCTCCCCAACAAAAACCAGTCAATATCATCCGTGCTTGATAATAACTAAGGGCAGATTAGGCCTTGTTTAACAAGGAATGTGTTCAATGACTCTGATAAGGCAGGTGACTGAAGGAAACCTTGCGACAAACACATACATGACCTTTTTTTAATTTTCTTCGATCTGCGGCGACATTCATAAAACCATCACACAGCAGACATGATGTTTATACCTGCATATGACCCCTGCCAACAGTCAACTTCTTTCACACCGCACATTCAAACCTAGAGTTGTATACAATGTGTCCACTGAACGATGTATGTGTGTGGATATTATGTATGTCAAGGGTTTGGTTCATAAGGTAAACCAAATTGCCCCTTCTGGGACACATCATGGCTTTGACTGGATAGATTTCTCAATTTCAAATCTAGTAGGCTCCAGACAATGCTAGTTGGCCGTTTTTTCGACTAAGTTCTCCATTCCATAAAAGTGTGAGTAATATTCATCTTAACTCACCCCGCCAGCATGTGATTTTGTGAGCTACTCTGAGTATTGCCGATTATGGAATAGAACACTTAGTTGAAAAAACTGCCGACAAGCTTCGTGCATCCCACTACGGTACTACAGTCTGCATGTGCAATTCAAGAAAAAACAGTCCAGGAAATGGTACAGTTCCTTTAGTCCACTCTGTGTAAAAGCTCCGGAGAACGAAGTCTGTTTTCAGGCTTACTTTTGGTGGCATAGTGGTCAGCTTCGGGTGGATTTTGGTTACCCGTTTTATGTCCCCTGCAACACTGCAAGGTCATTTAAGAGACCAACTACTTCGACCCTGCCTGTCAGGGCCAACCCGGGCTGAGAGTGAAAAAATCCCAGCAGAAAACCCCCCAGATCGTCCACAATCGAGGATTGAACCAGGGTCTTCTGCATGACAGGCGAAGAGCCTAACCATTACACCACAGCGCCGCTTGCTTCGGGTGGGAGGAAAAGGCAATACAACATAGGGAGGAGAAGGGAATAGGCTGACTCACGGCCTGCCATTGAAAATATCACAACTAACAAACTGACAGGGCAGCCCTCGTATTGTCCGCGTTTGTCGCACACATAATAATATAATAAACCCCCATGATATATCAACAATATAATGATTTGAGAAAACATGACGCTGTCGACAGCGGCGTCAGTGGAAGGCATAGAGGATGAGGAGGATGATACAGACGGCAACGACGAGCGCCAGGATGATGGAGTCGCGGCGTTTTCGCAGGTTGATCCGCTGCACTAGGCTGTTGATCACAGGGAAACGATCTGAACATGTGGTCAAGGAAACAGTGGAAACATAATTGTGGCAGTTAATTTTATGGTACAGTTGAACTCGGGTACAATGAGAACTCGTTGTTGTTGTTGATCAGGGACTTATATGGCATTTTCATCCTTCAAGTTGTCTTTACGACCTACAGAGCCATGGCAACCCAAGTCTGTAACCCCGGACTGGAGAGCCTTAAAATATTAGCCCCTTAATACGGCAAGAGTGCAATGCAGTCTCAAGACCAGATGACTTCTAAGTGCAAAGCAGTCATTGAGAAATTTACTGCCACTATTGATACAATATTTGAACATGATGGTTGCAGCCATTGACTCAGAGACAGAACCATGCGTATGTCACATCGTTTTTATGCTGCCCTGGTGCAGCAACGTCAGTGAAATATATTCACAAAGTTTGCCACAAGGAGCTTATACAACGAGCACAGATATAACGAGACCTTAGTTGCAACGAGATAAAATGAAAACTCCTGTCCTTCTTTGTCTTTGTTAAAGTACCTCGGATTTAAGGAGGACACTAGACCAGTCCCTGACGATCTCATTATATCCCGAGTTTCACTGTCCTAAGGGCGCTGTTTAGTTTGGGTTTAATGCCCCATGCAACACTGTAAAGTCATTTACGAGACAGGGCCTGAAAATTTTACGCCCATCTCCGATTGGACAGCGCTCGAAGCCATGAAAACTTCGGAAAAATCCCGGTGAACCATCCCCGGATTTGAACCCGAGAGGTCCTCATCTGTAGACGGGTGCACTACCGCTTGGGCCAAGGACGCCCCCACTGTGACATTATTGAAGTGATAGAAAGTATACTCTTTAACACAGGAAAATGGCTTCTTTCATAGTTACCGAAATCTCTTTGAATCCTTCAGACAATGCCAACAGTGGTGTGTGTGGAGTGTGGATGTGGTATTTGCATGACTGGCAATTACCATGTTGATTTGTTATTATGCATCATTACCATGTGAATTATGGATGTCATTGTATACACAATTTGTAAGACTAATATCCCTACGGGGCTGTATGAAGTTGTCTATTGTTTGGTTTGATTATCAGTTTAACATCCCCTGCAACACTGTAAGGTCATTTAAGAGACTGGCTACTTAGACCCTGCCTGTCACGGCCAACCCGGGCTGAGAGGGAAAATATCCCAGCAGAAAACAACAACAAGATCATCAGCGCTTGGGGACCAAAGTCGGGTCTTCTGCATGACAGGCAATGAGCCTAACCATTACACCAAAAAAGCTGGTGTCTTATCTTTCTTTCTCTTTTCTTTATTCATTACATCACAAATTCATCACAAGAAAGACAATAAGTTTGCAACTCACAGCTACATGAAATTTCACGCTTCAGCTTCATGCATAAAAAGGATACTCGCAAGTGTGTTCACTTTCTGCGTTATGGTCGTCAGGAACCGACTTTGTGACTGGAGATTTTCTTTGGTTGCTATGGCGATGCTGAGGAAGACAGAAAGATCAGAGCAAACTTCTCTTCAAACTAAACAGAGATTACTACCTTTCTTAGCCAGAAGCTCTAAACTCTAATTAATAGAATCTAGGGGTAAAGGTTTAAGTGGCTTATGCCACAAGGTCAAAACGAATTCATCACAACTTGCAAACCCGCCTAAAATTAGCAGAATAAAAACAAGAACAGAACTAGACATAAAAGAAAGTGACGAATTTTGCAGTATATTTAAGTCCAGTAAAGGAAAAAGAATTTAACATGTTGAGGCTAATGTACAGGGTGTTTTTTTTATATTGATCGATTCTAAACTCGAATAACTCTATAACGGTAAGTGATAAAAGTAAACGTTTTTTTGCACATCATTCCTTGGCCATTTAAATTTTTTCTGGGCTACTTGATAACATTATGTTGATAAGAAAAGGCATTTTAAAAAGAAGTTAGCGGAACAAGGCCTTTTTAGGCTATGGCGTCAAAACACGCACTGGTATACCAAAGAGAAGGACTGCTAGGGGCCATTGTAAGGCAAATAAAAAGATGGTTAAAAGTGTTTTTCCAGAAGGTTTAATGTCTACCAAGCTCTGGTTTTATGTCTTACTAAAAAGAAATTTAAGTTTTATTGTTCGGAGTTAGAAAGCGATGGATGATTCTGGGAATGTCAAATTAATGATGTCATCTTTTTCAATTGTTCGTGCACAATGCAATTAGCAAGTTCATGTCTAGTTATCTTCGTTGTTATAGCAATTCACATTACCAGCTTCGACCAAATTCTTATTCCAAGTTCTGATAAAGCTTTTTGATTTTGCTTTTCTTGCAGTTGGAATTTTCGCAGAACTGCTCTGGCGCGATCTTCTTTGCAAACGCACGAGACGCACTTGGTAAATGCAAGATTATCGTCATTTTTGGGCTCTATAAATCAGGGTCTGCTCGGGCAAACTTGCGCTATCGCGTAGTGTGTTCATGAAATCGGTTGATTTTGGTACCAGAAAAAACATAAATGGACGAGGATTAATTGGTAGGAAACAACGTTTTTATCTCTTACCGTCTTCAAGTTACTTCAGTTTAGAATCGACCAATATAAAAAAACCACCCTGTATACATAGATTGTCCGTTGATTTACTTAACTCACCTGATCTGTTCATCCACTAATCTCTCAGAGCTGAGGGAGAAGAAAATATATATCCTATATAAGATAGTAACATAAACAACTTAAAAATACAAATTGATAACTTTCCTGATAAAGACACTGTTAGTGAAAATTTGAACACAAAAAAAAAGAATCTCAACAAGGCAGTCTTCTTTCACTGAAATTTCATACAAAAAGTGAAATCTTTTCGACACTATTAAAATGTCACTTGAAGTTAATTAGTTTAAAGTTACTTGTTTATAGAGGCGCCAGCACCTTTGGCTGTTTTAGCCGACTTGAAGAACAATATTCCTCTATCGGAAACAACTGAAAATGTTTAAATGCCCTTTTAACATGAATGTTCATGTATGAATGATTTAGATTTTACAAATAGTGTCCCCAGCTAACTCCATAATTTCATTACAACAACTGTATAAAGATTTTGTTTGTTGAGGTTTTACGGCACTATTGACACTGTAAGGTACTTTCAGCGCCAGGAAACAGATTGGGAAAATAGAACACTAATAATGAAGGAGAAGGAACAGACCACACCAGAGCGCCCGTAACCACCCATACTGTATAGAGATTAACTACCCTAACTTCACCAAATCTTACTTTCCCATCCTATTGAAGATGGATGTAAAACTCAGAGGCTGAGAGGTCGTGCCTCTTAAATGACCTTACAGTGTTGCAAGGGACGTTAGGCAAGCCAAAACCAAACCAAACCAAACCAAATCTTACTTGCGTATGTGTTCGTTTTCCTTTAAATACATATCAGATCTGCGGTTCAGCGCTGACGAGTTTTTGTAGGCTCTGTTGAAAGAAAAGAGGAAAATATGAATTCTATATGTTAATGATTAAGGGTCAGAAAAAACAACACAGTCATCAAAAGGATAAAGAAAGTTGCATGATTTCTATTTAATTTAATGTAAGTACACTTAGTGAGTTATTCAAATGCGCCAGCCTTGGCTGTTTTAGCCTCTTTTTGTTAATTTAATGTCACCATTACCAAATGTTGTGTGCATGTTTGAGAGAGTGAGAGAGAGAAAGAGAAAGAAAGAGAAAGAGAGAGAGAGAGAGAGAGAACATCAAGACAGCAATTGCTATTCAAAAGTTTCTGTAAAAAGGACAAATAAAGAATCTTGTCTTATCATATTGATATATACATAGGCCTATATATGTATTGTATGGAGGTATCTCTTTAATGTACTGTTAAAACTGTAACATTTCTGTGACTATGGTGTAATGGGAGTATTGTCTAGAAAATGGAAGTGAACAATGTAAATACAATTTGTGATACATTTTTCACTAAAAATCAAGATTGGCATCTGCCGTATACAGGCCAGGCTCTTTGCTGATAATACAGGGTACGGGAGTTCAATTCCCGAGTATGACGAACATATCGGTCTTCCTACAGAGATGTGCCCCCTCTAAGTCCAGGTTGGTCCTGACAGGCATGGTGGAAGTACCACAACTCTAAAAATGTCCTAGCAGTACAGTGTTTAATTTTGGCTTTTAGCTTTTATTTCTCTTGCAACACTGCATGGTAGTATAAGGGTTTGAAGGTGCAATGGTCGAGTGGCACTGAGCTCTGGTTCACGAAGCATGTCAAGCAACATTGGGCGATAACAGCTTTTAAATTGGTGACCACTGGGTGTGTCCTTGAGCAAGACATGTCAATTCCCTGCTCAGACGGGCGCCGCATAGTGCGAGCAATTGTTGAGAGTGAAAGATCGCATTTTCAATGTTCTCTCCCATGTGTACTTATTGTTTGTATTGTTAGAATATTTAATTCGCACATGTATGTATATGCACACCACTGTAAACCAAACTTCCCTGCAGGGATCAATAAAGTTGTCATTTTCATTTTCTAGAGAAGGGCTACATCAACCCTGCCTGCCAAGTTCCCTAGGCTGAGACAGACATGTCCTTGCAGAAAATTAAAACGGAAAAGCTCGTTCCCAAGCGGGATAAAACTATGATCTCCTGCGCAATAAGCGAAGAGCCTGCAAATTACGCCACAGACATTGGTTCAGTACAGTGCTACAAGGGACAAAACACAAACCCCACATAATGGATTAATGGATTGCATTTATATAGTGCATATCGCAATATGCTCTATATATGCTCTATGCGCTCTACAATCATTATTACCCCGGCAGACCAAAGTCATTCAGAAACCTAAAATTCCTGGGAAGTAGAATAACTCACGTGATGTCCCGCCTCACAGACCCCAGCAGGTCTTCCCGTTCCCGCATCTGGCTGATGTTGGCCGAGGTTTTCTGGAACTCGTGCGAGTAGTCCTGCAGGATGTCGCGGTGCCGCTGCAATGTGTGCATGAGCGTCGCACTCGGGGACGCCGCGGAGATGCTCTGTGTGTACTCCACCATTCGGTCATTCACTTCTGTCAGCTGGACACACAAATACACATGATCATGCGTTTTGAGGTTTTAGTTTTGGTTTGGTTACCAGTTTTACGTCCCCTGCAACACTGTAAGGTCATTTAAGAGACAGGCTACTTTGACCCTGC